>VXBL01003494.1:109968-140066 GCA_013400195.1 Aramus guarauna | reverse complement strand
CCGGGGGGGGGGGCTGTGTGTGTGGGCGACGGTGGCTGTACGGTGCTAAAAAATCGATTGAGGTCCACACCCACGCCCATTGCCCGCTCCCTGCTGTCAACTGTATGTCTTCCATGGATGCTCCAGAAATATCAGTGGATTTTGGACCAGTCTGTTGAGGTGAGATGTGGCCAAATTGCACAGCCATGCCGGAGACTTTCAGCCTGAGCATCCTCCTGAGCACCCTGGCAGCGCGACCGCGCTGCCAGGGTGCTCAGGAGGATGCTCGGGCTGAAAGTCTCCGTACAGGGTTTACACACCCACGGAGTACCCCGGATTCAGCTTCTGGCTGGGCCCCATGCCCCCCACCCCCCCCAGGGATCTGGCAGCATCCCCTGGGGAAAGTTGGTGGGAAAGCACAGTTTAACGCGGCGCGACCAGAAAAACGGCTTCCTGCTGCTAATCAGCTCCCGGCAGGTTATCGCTTTTGCAGCTGCTTGGCTTTTCGGAGAAAAATGTCATTTATCAGCCCCTCATGGAGAAGACCTGGTAGAGATGCTCCGCGCTGGCGCTGCCGGAGCTGGTCTCCGCCTGTCATGCAAGCGCCATCTAGTAGGAAAAGGAGAAACAGACCAAAAATAAAACAAAGTGGATGTTGAAATGCAGTTTCTTTCCAGGGGGAACAGTTTAATCAAACACAAAGGTGCTCCGGGGCACGGCTCTAGTGCCGAACCTGTGGTTTGGGAACCTGCAGCAGAATTCACTGCGTGGGAAATGATGAGGCATGGAGATGCCCCGAACTGGAGCACGGCTTGTCCAGGATGGGTCCTGCTTTATTGGATCTAAAAACAGACTTTGACATAAAGGATCATTTCCAGGCAGGTCTTTGACAATATTGTCAAGACTGGATTTGATTAATTAGCTCTTGGGTTAATTGCAATATACTGGCTTGGACTGCTGCCGTCAGCTCTGGTGGGTGGCAGATGCTCCTGTTTCCAGCACCCAGGTCGTCCCATTAGCTGGAGGCTTTACTTACAGCTTCCAACTTCTCTCTGCCATCCATGCATTTGTGATTTCATGTTGTGAAGGCATCCGCTTTGGTCATCTTGCATGATTTTACCACAAATCCCGTACTGCTCTCATTATCTTCTAACAGTCACATGGATTTTCAGTGATTTCCCATCCCTAGGGGTTTGCCAGAGAAAACCTCCCAAAGTCAACCACTCCCAGGGCAAAATAAAAGGGACCTATAACATTAATTTGCTTTAAACAAACAAACAAATCATGATTTTATACCAATCCTATGATTTTTATGCAGCTTGACCCACCCTTTCCAGTGTGGGGAGGTGATAATGCTGGGTGTCTGTTATCTGCCGTGCACGAATTCCCGCTGGCAGGCGGTCTGTCCTCTGCCATGGATACACGGACGCACATCCCTGCGCAGCAGGTCCCTGCGATATGTGTGTGACATGGGGAGTCCTGCTCGGGGCACGTCTCCCTCTGGCTTTTCCCCTTCATTTTTCTGAAATATTGAAAACCGGAGGCCAGGGATGCTGAAGCACGGGGAACATCGCCCAAGTCCTGGGGTCCGGTGGCTTCACCCTGCCAGGGAGTGCACTAGCGTGGTTGCGCTTTGCCCAGAGCAGAACCTTAATTCATTTCCACTTTTATAGATAAAAGCCTGAATTAATTAAAAAAGAGAATAGAAACCACTTTGATTTCCAGAACACCAGAAACTCCTAATTATCACAGCTCCCACAAGCGCTGCTATAATTAAGGGACTATCGCCGTTTCCACTGCAGACCCAGTTTTTGCAGGGATTTACAAACGGCGCCTAAATTTTTTGCTTTCAGTGAAGCACAATGACTTGGGGCATGGATTCTGGCTCCAGGTGCATCCCTGTAAATCAGCCACAACACCACTGAAACAGCATCTAATTCCCCCCTGGATTTCTTATTAGAAATGCAGAGTCCCCAATGGCAGCGTGCTACAGAGAGCGTCTGCTCTCCAATTATACAAAATAATAAAATTTGGGGCCTTTTTTTCTTTGCCTTCTGGTCTTTCTGTCTTTGAAATACACTTGGGGGCTGCTTTTAGCTTTTTATCATAACCAGAGAGACTAAGCATTTATTAGTATTTAAAAAAGATGGTGGAAACTGAATTTCTCACCTGATCACTGGTCCTCTGGTTCCTGTAACCTTTCCGGAAGCGCTGAAAGCATCGTGACAACACCGATGGTGAAACAGCCAGGCTTTGCTACAGCATAAAAGCAGCAAAACACCCCTAATGTAATAACCGAGCAAATCCCACAGGAGCATCTTCCCTGCAGACGTCAGGTCTGGTGGCCACGGGGCAGGGCAGGGTGCTCCCAGCTGCCTTTCGCACTCTTGCATTGCAGTAGAGAAGTGGCTGGCTAAAGACGTGGCTGACAATATACATCACCTTTGTATATGTTGAGGTTTATCCTTTGGCTGCTGCAGCTTTCCTGACTTTATCCCTTTCCCAAGTGTTATCCCAAGTCTACCTGCTGCCAACCATTTGCTTGATGGGTGGTAGCTTCACCACCTCCAAGGCAAGGGCATCCCGGCGTCGCCTCCTCACTCTGCTGCCTGGGTGCTTCACAGCCTTGGACAAAACCATCCCCAAAATTCTCCTTCCTTCTGACAGCTGCTTTCCCTCTCTGTTGAATGGCCCCAATTTTCCTCAGTTTCCCCCATCCTGACCAGGAGCAGGTTCTGGCTGCAGCAATCCAGGTGGGACTTCGGAGTTGGTGCATGGCTTGCAGGAGGGACTAGTTTGGACCCGGTGTGGGGTGGTGAGCTGTGCTCGTGTGTCTGGAGTGCTGGGTGTCCTGGGGAAAGCTCTGTGAGAGGGTTCATTAAGAAAGAAACTTAGTTAGCTTGGAGCTACCCTGCGGCTCCATGGCAGGGATTGCAATGCATTGAATATTGGACACTTGAAATCAGGCGTCTGACTTGGTCTGAGCTCCCCAGGTGCTTGTAACCCATGGTTAACACCATGCTTTTCATGAAGCACTTCCTTTTATCCTTCTAACAGGCTAAAGAAATAAAGGCTGTGTTTTGAAGGGACACTTCAAAAAGCAGAAGGATGCTCCTTCTCCTCTAACCCAAGGCTGCCCCAGCTTCCTCCCTGCCACGGGGAGCACGAATGCCCCAACATCAAGCAAAGGCAGCAAGCCAGTGGAAAACATGTTCCTCCTCTCAGTAGAGGTTTTTAGTAGTCATTGCTCGTGCTCGGGCAACGCAGACGAGCTTAAGGATCGGAGCGAGCCGTGGGTCTGCTGCTACCTCCTCCTCTCTGCCGGAAGATGGTTTTGTTAAACAAAACGTCACCAGCTTAGGAAAAAAAAAAAAAAAAAGAAAAAAAAGAAAGTGAAAGGAACAAATGCAAAATTTGTCTGTATTAGCCATGCAGAAAAGCATAGGAAGTTAAGAAGATCACAGACAATTGAATTTAATTGAAAAAGAAGATTAAATAAAATGAGACTTGAATATGAAGAGCTAATTTGAATTAAAGAAACAAGCTGATTGCCTGAAGAGAGAAGTTAGAGGATGAAAATGATTTTATTTTGCATCTGGGTTCCAGTTCTGTTTATATCAGGAAAGCTTAAAAAAACCCCCAACAACCACCCCGCCAAAGTAGTTTTACACTTGAAATTATAATTTTTTTGGAGACAGTCACAGCGCGCAGGGAAATGGGGCTCTCGCCTGATCTCATGGGCTTAGGGGAGATCTGAGCTAGCGGAGGGCTTCATCCAAGGCTAACGGCATCGTCTCAGCGAGGTCTGCGGCTCTTACAGGGAGGGGAGCAAAACCTGAACCCTTGGGGCAAACCAAGGAGTTAGTGACAAGCAGGGTCTTGCCTTGGGAAAGAGAGCGGGTGGGAATGTTTCCAGGAATGTAAAAGTCCGGCTCCAAGCAGAAGCCACGGGGACAGGCAGCGCTGGAGGCTCAGGCACGGTGGCCGTGGCCGGGCTCTGCTCCTGCACCAGCTTTTCAAAGCAAAATGGGTAAGGAAACAGTTTTAGGGAAAATGAATAGTCTGTATTCACAGCACAAATGGGAAAATTATGTACAGGCAAGCAGCACAAATGGGAAGAATAAGAGATTAATTTAAAGTATTTTCTAGAGTTAGAGACATCTTTATTCCAAGGGAGTTCTCCCGAAGGCGGCGAAATGCTTTAGTGCAAATCCTCCAGCTTTCTTAATTTCCTCTTGGCTGGTGCCCTCTGCTACAGCATATCCAGCCCCGGCATCTCCTCCCCACCGAACGGTCCCGTTGCTCACGGCCACGTCCCCTCGCTTCCCATGAGTGGGCAGGATCCGGCGTGATCGGGACGGGCCCAGCCAGGAGCCCACGCGATGCCACGGGCCGGCTATTGTGCCAGGAGCAGCCAAGCGCACCGGGTGCCGCGGCTGAGCCAGCAAAGGTCCCTTCCGAGCCACCCCACGGCACGCCTGGCCGGGGAGAAAGCCGTGGGCACAGGAGCCAAGGGGCTTTTGGAGCCCTCGTGCCAGGGATGGGGATGGGGAGGAGGGAGACCTCGGGGGTGTGGTGAGTTTGCGGTCCCTTTTCTAGATGATAATTTTGACATTTTGTCGTCACTTGAAAATTTTGAAAGAGGAATAAATGCAGCAGTGGTGCTCATTTGTACCGACTTTCGCTGCCAGACTGGGGCTGACCTAAATGTGTTTTTAATGTGTATTTAATATATACACTGGTAGCTTGTCACCGTTTTTAACTGCTGCACACCTGCACTTCGCATGTGTATGAGCTGATCGCGGTGTGCCTATTGCCTGCCCCTTCCACCCATCGCTGCCGCGTGCTCCATCCCCAGCCTTCCCTTGGCTCCTCCAGTCCCTGCCTGACCGGCATCTGCCCCATCCCTCTCCTATCCCAAGAAAACCCAAACAGAGATGTATTTCCTCCAGCCCTCCATGTGATAGCAGGAGTGTGGTGGGGCACCTCCTGCGAGCCGGTCCAGTAACATCCTGGAGCAGGGCAATAACCCACCCCGCACCCCAGAGATTATCATCTACCCCAGTATTGCCGGAGGATCTCATTTCTGAGCAAAATCCAGCTGTGATTTCATTAAGGAGGCTCTTGCTCCTTGTGCTCAATATTTAATTTAACACGAGTGTGTGTTGAGTTCAGGGTGTTGATTAACCATGACTCCGAGATAGAGGGAAATTACTAATATGGGAAAGTGCAGTCAGTATTTCATGGCAAAGAGTAATTGAGCTAACAGTTGACATATGGAGTTGTGTGGGCAAACTAATTAAATTTTACATCTTCCCAAGCATTTGTGAGTTTTATAAGCATTTGATTTATATATTAATTAAACCTCAGAGTGAAATAAAGAGGACATAACTATTTATACTGCGAATGTGTCCATCAAGAGGGAGGGCTCTAATGTTATTTTCAAGCAGATACCAAAGCACCTCTCCAAGTCACTGGCTCAGCTCAGCAGTGACAGAGCAGACCAGGACCATGTCCCAGCCCACGAGGCTGGTCCTGTACCGGCGCAAGATGCCGAGCACCCAGCTGATTGCTGGACATCCCTTCATCCCTTATGGTGCCTGTTCCTCCTATTCACCATCAGGAATGAGCTCTGTGCTGCCCAGCGCTTGACATCTCCCTGCTGGGCTGCGAAGCCCAAGTTTCCCACTGATCCGGGTGCTTTGCAAGTAGCTAGTGAGAAAGCTAATATGTGATTTAAATATTTATCCAACCCATTAGCAAGGCACTGGAGGTGATTATGGCGTGTCCTGGGATGGCCTTGCTGAGGATTTCTGAGTTGTCTTATTCGCGTGATTTCATCTCCAAAGGGAACTTGCGTTATGCATTTGCAGCCGGACAGAAGGACACCTGGAGCGTTTATGGTGGTCAGCATTGTTTTCTGCCTGGTTGGTGCTCTGATGGAGGGGAGTTCCTGAAGTTATGGGACTGATCCTGCTCCTTAGGGCTTGCACTCTGGGATCTCAGGCAAGGGGCCATTGCTGCAGCTGGGAGAAGAAGGTATTTTGGTACGGTGGCAGTGAGATGTCTCAAAATGCCCAGCCCTGGCCCTGATTTTTCCTTTCTGGAAATGCGTTCTGGAGGTCAGCACACATCTTGTGGGGACATTTGGGTGAGCCCAGAGGCCGGTGCTGGGCTGATATCAGGGCAGCCCTGGGAGGTGCAGGGGCGACTGGGGGTTTCTGGCTGTGCTGGGATGAGTTGGGAGCCTTTTTGGAGCAGGAGCACTGATTTTTGTTCCAAGGCTGCGTGCTCAGTCTGCTCCTGCCCAGGGCGGTCTGGCTTACTGCTCCCTGCTGCTCTCTAGGGCTGCTCCTGCTAAGTCACTAGACTGCCCCTTACTGCCCTGTATGATTTATTCCTAGTGGTTACGATGCTTGCAAAACCCTCTGATTCCAAAGTAAATAAAAAAAAAAAAGAGAAAAGTTTCCATTCTGCTCTGCGGTGATGCCTACCAGCAGCACAGGTGATGGGGCTGTGCCATAGCACTCACATCTGTTCCTATGTCCTGGCTCTGGCATCCTGATGATGCTAAAAAATGAATCTACCCTTTATATTCCTTATTATTGATGGGTTATTTTTGCCTCTTTTGAATGGAGAAACAGGAGCTGTTTATGTCAGCAGTGACACAGGATTCAGAAAACATTAGATTTTGGTAGGGAAGTGGAATTACAGCTAAAACATGGGTATTAAAAGTCCCTTAAATTTTGTAAACTATTCATAACAGGTACACAGCTGATATTCAAATCTATCAATACTACGAAATAGATGGTAGCTATATTTTAAGAGTCATTCTGTGCACCATCTCGCCATCCCACCTGCTCTCCAGGGACTCCATCAATCTTGTAGTGGTCCTGTTTGCGGTGTCAGTGATTAATATCTTGACCCACTGGAGAGGAAGGATTACAAAAGCTTAGTTTTTGTGTGCAGTGTAAGTTGGAGGCTGTGGGGGCAGGAGCTACCAGGACCCAGCTGGAATTAAACTGGGAGGGGGGAAAGAGAGGTTGGTGCTCAGCGTCAACTGGTTTTAAGATTCGGTGCTTTGCAGAGCATCCCCCTGGAAACCTTGGAGGAGGTGAGATGCCTATGGCACATACGTTCCATGTCATATGGCACAGGGGGAATTGTGGTGCCTCCTGCAATGTTGCATGTGGAACTGGTTCCTCAGCACATCGCACACTCAAGTGACGTCTCAAACCCTGCAAAAATGCAGTCCACTGCAGAATATTTCCTGCGGGCCAGGCCCTGTCCTGGGTCCGAAGAAGGGTTCACTATGTGAGAAGCAAAGACCTGCTGAAGCCTGTTCCCGTCCACCTGGATGTGACTGAAAGGTGTTCATAGTGCAGGGACAACCTTATGGGAAATCGAAGCTACCTGGGAGCTCGCTGCCTGAGCTCTGAACCTCAGGTTTTGCTGCATGTGCATGCTTGGGTTTGGAGGAGACCAGGGGCTAATCCACCACCAGTGATTAAGCATCCATAATTAAAAGGTTGACAGCATCTGTAGCAGGACTCAGGGTATTGACGATCCCTGGAAAACCTTGGGACAAGCACGCTCTGAGTAAGGACAACATCGCCCGTGGTCAAGCAGATCAGCATCGCTTTACCACACGGGATCTCAAGTGCATTCAGCAACAAACACACCAACACCTTTTCCCCCAGTTCAGCCTGACTATTAATACACCCGGGAACAACTCACGTCACCCTACACAGCATTACATTTCATTGGTGTTTTATTTATAATGTTAGAGTACAGCGTGCCATCAATTTGTGCATTCCTCATCTACAAATCAATGTAGCTGATACAACATGGGGCACCTCGCGTTCAGTGGGCTCTCGCTGTTTTGCAAGCGGTGCCAATACGTTAAATCTAGAAATGTAATCGGCACACTGAATTTTAATTTCCTATGATAACAAGACCTGCAGATCTCCTCTCCGCACAGTATTAAAACGGAGTATTAGAATAGGGTGCTTTGGAGGCAGCCGCGCGCTGTGTGATGGAGAGGCAGAGCTGGCAGATCACCTTGAAGCAGATCTAATTTGATGCCGCTGAAGTATCAGAAATCATCCTAAATGGTCCTGTAGTCGATGGGGGCTTTTGTGTAGTGTCACAGGTGGAATCGATAATGAACCCGGGAGACTAAATGATGAAGCAATGTAAAATCTACGCAGCCTCTGTCCTCTGCTGCCGCTGATTTTGAACAGGCGTATGCAAGGCTGCTCTTGGATGCCCTCCGTAAGTGCTGTTTGTCCTGCCGGAGCAGGTACCGAGGCGATGCTGCAGCCGGTCCCAGGGCCGGGGCTGTGCAGGAGGTGGGGATGCCTGTTCTGGGACAGCTCCGCACCCCAGCGTCCCTCAGCCCCCGGTGGCACTGCTTGCCTTTCCTTGCCTAGTCCCTCTGCCCCTAGCTGGTCCCAGAGACACGGGGACTGGAAGACATCCATTGCTCCAAAATAACATATAAATAGGAAGTGAAAGGTCAAGGCTTCCTACAGAGTAATTTTGCCCACAGCAGCAGAAAACGTAAGGGATGAAAGACTGGAGTGATGAAGCCACTGATCAGCTCCAGGTAGTGCGGCCGTGGCCTCAGGCAAGCTTCTGGTTTCTATTTCCTCTCTGGTTTCTGCAAACTGGCCTGTCAGACCTCACTTACCAAGAAGACCCATGTGCAATTTTAAAGATGCCGTTAGCTGCCCCCTGTTCCTCCTCCATCCTAATGCAGAATCTGTCATTGCACTCTATCAATGTGCCTTTCTGCCTGGATCCTATATGAGCTCCAGATTGCTATTGATAGGCTGGATGGCCACGACAATCTTTAGGAAATTTGTGATCTGGTCCTGGCATATTTGACAGATAGCACTCGAAATACAAATGTCAAAACGCATTTAGGTTTTTTCCCTTTTCTAACTCGCCCTGAAGAAAATGCAAACGCTTTTTGACAGAATCAGTTCAGGAGCCTCCTCTAAGCCAGGCCCTGAGTGTTAGGAGAATCTGCCTCTTAAAGCCATATAGATCCATCGCTGTTGTATAAAAAAATACTCTTTACCCTGAGGCAGAATTACTTAAGAAAATCCTGACGTGATTAGACATCACTCTCTTCTGAGAAAAAAGTAAGTGTACTATTAAAGGATAACTGAGACGCTGCATAAACTGGCAGTATTTAAATGACTTGATATCACAGTTCCGAACCATCAGTTTGGCAAGAGGGCACAAGGAAGGACTCGAATGTTTTGTGGGCACCGCTGTGCAGCTATGCCATCGCCTGACTACGTTCTGCTGCAAGCACTCGCAGGTGCTGCAACTACCCTCGACCCGCTGACACGGGGTGTATTTATGCGCTGGGTTGGCAAAATTCATCCACAGGCTTGAGCAATTGATAACAATTAATGAATAAATTGATAACAATTTATGCACGTGCTTTAGCATGCAAGAAATCCTTTTGCCTTAAATCAGTATAATGACGCCAGTTAAGCGATTATCTTGCTTGTAGTGCCTAAGAGCCTGGCCCCAGCATTTCGTATGATGATACACAAATTAAACACAAAGCCAGAAGTGCATAGGGTGAGTGTGAACAGAATAGGTTATGCACATGTGTCTGCACTAGTTGCAATAAATAATTATGCGTATTTAATTTTATTAAGTCAATAGATTTAAGCATAGCCTTAAACATCAAGCCCCATCAGGACCTTAATTAAGAGTGTTACTGAACTGTAGGGCCTGCCAGCAGTGATAAGCTGAGAATTTTATATGTAAATATCATCAGGTTCAAGCTTAAATCCGAATATTTTTTTGAAGTCAAGGTAGTGTGTTAAATAATACTCCATGCATGTCTATAATTATACATCAATAGCGTAGGAGCCTTTGGACTTCAACCCGTAACCATACTGGGCAGAAAGGCTGAGCCTATGGCACGTGGATAACCACAGCCCTCGCTGGCTTGTGTAGGTTTTGGGGGGCAGGATGAGTATTTTGTGTTAGATCAGATCTTGGATCCGACCAGCTTTGATAGCTCTTGGGAACACGTGTGATTAACCAGCCCAGCCACAATATGTCACCAGCACTCCACACAAGCAGCTCCGCTACTGCCGGAGAGCGGGACCTCTGTGCCCGCAAAGAGGGAAAGCATCACGTCCCGCGGCCGGGAGAGGGAAAAAGAGGATCAAAGGATGGGGAAGAGACTTGATAGGAAGATAATAAGGGAGGAAATGGAGATTCCTCAAAAAATGGTCTCAGAGAGGGTGAGGGCAGCGGCAGGTCAGGTGGGAGATGCCCTGCTTGCTCATGGAGCTGCCTGGGTGCGTGGAGAGGAGCCGACCTGGTCCCCGGGGTGCCCTGGCACCCCAGCACAGGGCTTTGCAGGCTGCAACTTAAAAGCACTCATTTCTTCATCTTTGCTTGCAATTGTAAAGGATTGTTTCTCCTCCTGATTGCTTGTTTTAAGCCTTGCCTGCTCAGAACCGAAACCACTCAGAGCACTGATGAATTCCTCTTCCCTGCACTAGATCAAGCAAACAGTCCAAGCACGTGCTGCCTGTATTGGATGCTGTGTCTGAGAATGGGCTGAGCTCCTGAGGGTCCTTCCCTCCGAGGTCCAGGAGTCCCCAATGTCTATGGAAACCACTCGGTCAGGTGACTGGATGGGGATTTAGCTGATTCCTCTCCTCTTCCCTCCTCTCCTCTCCCATGGCTGCAGGGAGGGTGGCTGAAACCCACGCTCAGCAGCAAGCAGTGGGTGTTTTCCAACAAAAATGCTTTGTCAGAAATAAAATGCGTAGAAATAACGGGGCCTTGGCAGCTACACGCAAGTGTAAAGAAAACACATCCCAATGCATCGAGCAGGGAAAGAGCATGACCTTTGTTGGAGGCTAGTAATCATTCCTGGCAGAGTTTGCTCGTGAGGATTAGGAGATGTGGGCGGCCCATTACCCTGTGCTGACTGGGATCTCCATGGTTGAGCATCACGAGCACGGAGCAGCTGAAATCGCCCTTATGGGTATCAGCTCCCTGCGCCGGCTCTCACAGCACCGATGGGATCAGGGGATTCACTCAAGGTCCTGATGGGTTTGGGAGGGGTGGAATGTGATCCAGCCCTTTCCAGCCCTGCCATGCAGCTCCCTCCTTCCCACCACAGCCCTGGCAGAGTCGCTGGGTCACATCACTGCTTGGCCAAGCGGCAGGGGAGTCCATCAGGTCTTCTGCAGACGTCTGGACCTCTGGAGAGCCCAGCTCTGCAGGTTTGTATGGCCATGTTGTACGTGCTGATACCACTGGAAACACGGCTGGAGTGGCTACCAGGCGTTTGCTTGGACTTAAGCAAGCATAATGTAAAAAGAGAAATGCAGAGAAGAGGATGCATCTCCATGGATTTGCTGTCTTGGAGCTATTGGGTTAGAGTTAGAGATCTTTAATTCCCAATTTATAGGATAATATACGGTTCATCTATAGATGTGCATCAGTGTGTTCAAAATGTACCATTTTGTGCCTTTATATGGGGTGCAAAGCTGAGGGCAGGAAGGACGAAACCATCTCTGGCAGACACTTTAAAGCTTAAATTAGCTTGCCTGGCACCACAGGGATTCGGGGACACTGAGGAAATTGAGCATGATTTGGTGAGAGGTGTGATGTCAAAGTACAGCACTCACTGTGTGGGTGATGTCAAGGGCGTCTCATTGGGCAGTGGGACCCTGGCAGCCCCCCCCAGGAGGGGTGCAGTTCCCCTGGGCAAACCCCAAGGGGCCCAGCAGCGAGGCCGTGTGCCGGCTGGGGGGTCTCGGTAGCTGGAGGCGAAGGCTTGGCCAGCCAAATTTATCATGCAACGTAGCCTGATGTGTAAAGAGGCGTTCTGGCTCTATTTTTGCATAAACCTCTTTTTCTCTGAGCTACTAAATAAAATTATTTACTGAATAACAAAGTGGCAGACACAGTAAATAAAAACATAGGGGCTATTCGTGCTGTCTGCTTTCAGGTGCCTGATTTAAAGGCTTGGTTTCTGAGTCTCTCTGTAGGTGATGGAGAGAGATGTTCCCCCGGAGTACAGCGGCGATGCGGGTGCTCCAAATTATCCTCCTTCTCCCCATGACTCGGCAGAGACACTGGTTGCATGTGATCCCTGGAAGGAAGGAAGTCGTTTCTTTAGTGTTCAGGTGGATGCCCTGGTTTCGCAGTTTCTGAACTATTTTTAGCTGTGTGCACTCATCCTGATACCCAGCCCTCCAGGCTGCCCGCACCGTGTCGGGCTTGGTTGGTGCGAGCGTGCCGGGGTGTCTGACACGAGCTTAGGAGGCTCCACACTGCCAGCGTAAGGACATCAGCCCAGGAGCAAAGCTGGCTTCTGGTTCATGCTGCCGGAGAGGTAAAACCAGAGCTTTATGCAACGGTGTGTGCAGCACGCCTGGGCCAATTAACTTGGAAAAGGATTACTGGTGTGACACTGGGATGCAGCTGCGACAAGTTCAACCTTTGACGGCCACTGCGTAAGGCTGTGCCGATGCGAATATGCAAAGCTTCCCAAATTGTCGATGAATTAAAACCTGGAGGAGGAATGCCGTAGGGTGATGAAAACATTTAAGTCAGCATAGACTCAAGGCAAACATCTCATACGGGAAATGGGGAGAAGGAGAGCAGGATTTGGGGCCAGGGTCCCTGCAGTGGCCCTGCCACAAGCACAGGGGACAAGGGGTGGGAACGACCGTGGTGCGCGTGGTCCCGGGGAGGTTTATAAGGAGACCTGGAGGATATCGCTGTGCTAAAGCAAAGCGCAAGCTGGATTGCACAGATGAAGAACAGGCAATAACAAATTTGAAGCGCTTTGCTTCTCTTTTTGTCTCTGTGTCGAGAACGGGTTGTGGAGCTCTGCTCCCGCTGCAGAGCTGTCGTTCAAAGGGAGCCTCGTGCGGCTCCGCACACGGGCTGAGTGCCGCTGCCAGCCTTCGGACATGTCACAGTCTCCTGAGCAGCCAGACAGGGGTTTTGCTTTCTTAAAACAACATTCAAGTCCAAGACAAGTTCTCCAGTGCCGGCTTGACAGCAGGATTTTGTCTTTGCGACCACCGCTGGTGAATCGTGCTTACCTGTGCCCAGCTCCCTCCTGTCTGGAGCAGCTTTTTGTGTGCCCTGTGCCTCTCAGCCACCTCGCTGACAAACAGTGTGCCAGGAGGCCAAAATGTGGGGGTTTGGACCATGAAACCTCCTTTCCTTTGCTCCTCAGGGTCCTCCTGTTGGCTGAGTCCCAGCTGTGTCTCCTGTGTCTGCCTGGTCGTGAGGCTGAGCACGAGCTCACAAAGCTAAAGTGGCCAGTGAAGTGTCTTGTCACTACAGCAGCACTTATTTGTTTGTGGGATTTTGTAATTATTTTATTTCAACTTCCTATTTTTTTATTGTTGCAAGAGATTTGCAAAGAGAGTGGCTATCTAAATGATCAGGCAGTTAAACCTTCAGATTTTTATTTTAAAATACTGCCTTGGAAATAAATACTCTCAAATTTGGGGTGTCTTTTTAATTTTTCCCATTTCTCCATCATTACTTAGGGTGATTGATTAAAGTTATTTCTCACTTTGATGCTGAAGGGCCTAAACCAAGATTCATCAAGCACGTACATCACCCTGCCTGGAGAACTGTAGCTGGAGTTGGATCTTTCTTTGCCCTGAGGACAAGGGGAATTTCACCCCTCGCCACTCCAAACCCACGAGCAATGCACGTGGAAGAACTAAACACTGAGGTTTTGCCCCTTCGTGTTACAGCACCCACAAGCAAGCAGCCGCAGTGGGATCTCAACGCAGCCGGGATGCTCGCAGGGTGGGAGCTGAATAACCCAAGAGCAGCAGATTGCAGCAGGGCACAAAGCAGAGCCTGGGCATTGGAAGGAGCCAAAGGCACCGGTTACGGCTGTCTGTGAGCTGCTGTTGGCAGCGCGGCATTGTCCTGCGCTTTGTTATTCTTCTGGCTGTGCTGAATTGCTCCTCGTTTGTGGCCTTCGGTGTGATCACGGCTGCTGGTGCAAACCCCGCTGCCGTGCTTAGGTTTTGCATTGATCCTTTTCCCCCTCTAGTTCCTTGGGAAACTCCACACGGAGTCAGGAGAGGGATCTGGCTTGTTATTTTTGGGAGACGGCTTCATCACCCCTGGCACTGGGAGCCCTGGCAGTGGAGGCAGGAGACGTGCCTTGCCGTGGAGGCTGAAGTGGGCTGGGTGACTCATGCACGGGTGAATAAGACAATATGAATATACAATATATATATATTCATACAATATATATGAATATACGATAGGAACGTGAGGAAGAGTCAGGGTATCAGGTCCTTGTGCCATAGAGCCTGGGTCCAAAGTGCCACCTCCCTGTCCCCTCGCTGGAGCCACTGAGTGATGGGGTTTGGCATTCTCGGGGTCACAGCCCCTCCCTTAACTGGGGCAGGTCCCTGCCCTGGCTTAATTGTACTGTAAAACACTGTCCAGGACTAAAACTGTGTATAATGAATAACAAGGATGACACTGAAACCAACCAAGAGGTCTCCATGGATCCCACTGGGCTGTCACCAAACAAGCAAGACGTCAGATGAACCTGGGAGCAGGGCAGCTGGGACAAGATGGACTTGACGTGAGGATCTGATCCCACGTCCTTGAAATGGCTGAACTTCATTTTTACACTGCGTAGTACACAACCCCTCTGACAGGTCAGTGAGAAAAGCCCACTATATCCTTTCAGCACCTTTGTTCTACCTATTTTGCGGTTAATGGGGATGGGAATTGAGGTGGGATTTTGTGGTGGCTCTGTGGGGCTCAGTGATGGTTCTTCTGCCACAACAAGCCCCCTCCGTCCCCGCACGGGGCTGTTACACCGCGCCAGCTGTGATGCGCAAGCAATTAAAGCTGCTCAGTAACGCAGATGGATCACTTATTACATTTTCCACCCTCCTCTTTTCCATTTTTATAACTGTTAATCAGGCAAACACAGCTTTTGCAGAAATCCTGGCTGGGAGTTTGTAAAAACCGTCCTGCCCACCCATCTGTCTAAATGTGTTTGTAGTGAAATGCCGGTGGTGTTGGCAAACTTGGAGGATGGGAATTCTCCAGGCATCATCCCCTAAATGACACTTTCAAAGGCAGATCTACATACGCGCCACATCAGATATTGTTTAGAGAGCATGCGTAAGATCCTACTTAAAAGAATCACATTTACTAATATTTTGCCCCTATTTATTCTGGGCCAATACGTGTTCTAGAAGAGGCACAGATGACAACATTGCACAGTTTGATGAGATAACAGCAAAGAGAAAACAGATGAGTTCAGAGAGACAGGAGATGCTGAGGCAGTTTTGTGGCACAGGGTAGGATCTGCAGGGCATCATCCGAAAAAATTGTGAAAAGTATAACTGAAATGATGGAAACAGAACAAATCTGAAGATCTTTTTTTGTGGCAAAACATTACTTTCAGCTGACTTTGATTTGATTTGAAAGGGAGTTTCAGTGGAGTGAAGAATAAATGAAATATGAACATTGTTTTCAGATTTCTCTGTGATACAGAATGATGTAGAAATTAGTCCTTATCCTGTTGTAAGTAATACGGACTGTGATGTCTACAGTTAAGACTTCTAAACATTTTTCCTGATAAGATTCTATTTTTGATTTGATTATAACTTTATCAAACTTTAGCTCTTTCGACGGAAGTCTTTCAGCTTGCGAGTGATACATACATGTGGTCATATTCTATTTGCTTGTCTGTAGCAATACAAATTTTCAGCTAACAGCATGCAGCTATTCTTGGGAATAAATTTAGAGAAAATCAGGCAATTTAACCATATTATAGAAAATGCAATGGATGTTTTGCCTAGGAGAAACTCCATGCTTTGGAGTAGAAGCTCCAAGTTCAATGGCAGAGATGCTCTCCAGGCTGTATCACCCCTATTTAAAACCCCAGACTGGGTGAAGGGATGAGCCTGAAAAGTCTCAGTTGACATGTGCGTAGCAGAAAGAGACGGGGGGACCAGCGGCTCCTTTCCCCAGGGATTCTGCCAGTGCCCAGCACAGCCCCTGTACGTTGTGTGCATGGCTCTGGGGGTGATGGGACAGACCTTCACTGACCCTGTCCATCCTGCTGGGGTGCTGGGCACAGCCTGGGGACTGTGTCTCCATCATCTCTCTGCTGCCGGGCTGGATGCAGGAGGGATGGACCATGCTGGGATGCTGCCGTAGGGAGGTGTGTGGAGCGAAGGGGTGACAGTGTTAAATGAGAGTTGGGGGTTAGATTTGGCATCGAGGACAGACTTCAGTGAGTTTGGCCACAGTGGGGAGAGGTGCAGAGCCTGAAGAACGGGGATGGGAATTGGGGTATGACAGAACCGAAATGGAGGTGGAGCAGAGGTTGGAGAAGGCAGGACAAGAGACAGAGCTCAGGTGGGCAAAACGGCACCAGATGGAGGGCAGCAACAAAGAAAGCAGAAGTGGTGCTGGCGAGGGTGGAGGAGGTGGCCCAAAAGCCTGGTAGAGAATGCTCCTCCAAAGCCTGGAGCTGCCCTTAATTTGCCTTGTCTAGAGAGAGCAGGGAAACCCGCTGAGAAAGCCTGGGTCCATGCCTCCTTCTAGGGACGGGCTCTCCGGCAGGATACTCCAGAGCACTCACCGTCACCCAGAGTGGCAAAATCTGGGCTCTGAGGTCCAAATTCCCCCTCCTGCTGGCTGCCCCCACCCTGGACTCTCCCCTGCCCCATGGGGCAAGGACAGTTCCTCATCAGGGAGCTTTAAAAATCCTTTACGTTTAAAAATCAAAAGAAAAGACACCCTGTTTCACTTCAAACTCATTTCTAGGGGTGAGCTCTCCAAAGGCCAGGCCAGAGACTCTCTGCCCAATGTCGTTTGATTTCCTCCTGGGCTTCAGGGACGCTGACTTACAAGTTTCTTTTACAAGACACCAGCCCCCATCCGTGCTGTTTCACCTGGTTTTGGGATGAGGGCTGGGAACTGGAGGTACTGGGAAGCCAGCCCCAATTCCCTTGGTGGCTCTGGGGGGAAGTTGAAGCAGATGAGTGGGGTGATGGTGTCGGAAGCCACCGGAGCAAGGTTTGCTGGAGCTCATTTATTGCCACCTCCAGTTAATAACCCCAGCAGACCTCAGGGCAGTTATTTTAAGGTTGCATTCATTACTGTCTGTAAGAAATTAAGATGCTTCAGTGATACAGCTGTGGAAAAGTACGGGATGAAATTTGTGCAGGATTTAGATGCAATGAGTAAGATGTGCTGACTGATGAAGAACAGAAGCCTGTTTTCCGACAGATTTGTGTGGGTTTTTTTCACCCTCCATCCACCTCCTCCTTCTGTACTACGAACACTACCCTGTGTGTGACACTCCTGGTGTCTGGCTGAAAGTGTCCTACCTGGCTGGCCAGCCCTACCAGAGGTGGTGTAACCCTTGAGGAGACTCTGTCACCGAGCACCGATTTATGTCTCTCTGATTTTCATGGCACTGTAGGAACATAATTTTTTGAAGGACATCGTCACAGTTTGGTTGAAAGTGTGGGTATGGGATAAGTACTGATGGAGAGACAGCACGGTTACTGAAGTGTCATCCTTTCTTTAGTAACCTGGCTAAAGATCCTCCTCACACCAAGGAGTAAGTACCATCCTGTCCTCGGGGCCCCAGGGAAACCCTGTTGTCCTCAGGGAGTCCTGCATCTTACTGCTGGCACACAGGCAAGGATGGAAGAGCGTTGCTTTGATGTATATTTGATGTAACATACACAACAAGGGTAAGCAGGATACAAAGCAATTTTTTTAAACATTCTTTGTAACTGACATTTTTTGCTTCACACTTTTTGTTCTTTATTAGCATCATTTGGGGGTCAGCTGATACCACAGTGCGGGTACCCATTCAGCAGAGTTATGTAGATGTTTTTGGATTGGGCCCAGTGAGTTCAAATAATTTTACTCCTGATGTAAACAAGACCAGAATATATCTGTGAAAGTCTATAAATAGCAAGAACTGGGTTCTGACTAATCTATAGCATATTTTCTGGCATTGACCTTGCATAAATTAAGACATTTCCATAAATAAAGACAAAACTTAATAAGCCTCAGAAAGGTTAGACTGTTTCCACTGGATTTTATGTCTGTTGCATAAATCCTCCCAAGTAATTCCATACTTTGTGTGGAGATAATTTTTTTACAGTATAAATTCCATTAACACTCTCATGCCATATGTGCCATATATTAAAGTGAGCAGCCTCCTGCACTCCCAGTAAATCACTGACATCCATACCTGCTTCCCGATTCCATCAGCATGGACCTGCTGGGGCAGCGTGGTGGTGGGAGGTCCTGTGTGGAGCCTCAGAGCTGCATTCAGCTGCAAAACCAGACTGCCTGGGCTTCATCCCTGGCTGTAGTGTGGTCCTTCCATGATAAAAGGTAATATACTTGCTGTGATCCCATGATGAAGATGCTGAACTCATTGTCCTTGCTTTTCCCTCTCTCTTCTTTCTCTTCTCTTCTCTTCTCTTCTCTTCTCTTCTCTTCTCTTCTCTTCTCTTCTCTTCTCTTCTCTTCTCTTCTCTTCTCTCTTCATCACACAGAGAAGCAGAATTGTTTTAGTGTTATTTATGGAAGTGTGTTGTTCATGTGCCACAAAGGCCTGGCTGGAAGAGAAGTTTTAGAGCTGTAGATGTGACAGCAAAGCTGAACAATGCACTGTGGGGCCACCCACACTGGCCAGTTTCTGGGCTGATAACCTCCACCTCTTCTTGGGAGCCGGGTTTTGCCAACTGCTAAAGCAGTGAGTTCCATCTTCAGGCAGGCTGGGGTCTACCTCAGCAAAGTCCCCACCAAAACGAGCAGAGAGCCCTGAAGAGCAGCCTTTAAAGGCGTGATTTAATAGAGCTGCGAGGCAGATGGAGAGTGAGCTGCCTTGCTTGGGCACCTGCTACGCCAAGCCAGAACAGACCCCCATTCCCTGCTGGTACCAGCCAGGGCTGACAGCAGCCTCATGAGCACTTCATCTCAGAAAGCTGCTTCTTGGGAGAAGGCAAGATGGATGGGTAACGTAAGTGCTTCCAATTTGGACTTTTTGGCACTCTGGCGTCTAAACACCTAGAAGCTGGACAAATGTGTGTGGTGGAGCAACAGACCCTGCCTGTCTACAATAGGGAAAGGTTTGCATGTCCATCCATTTCCATGGCACCAAGGTCCCAGGTCATCCACGTCATGCTAGATGCCTCAGCTATTCCCTGCTCATGGGGCATTTTCTGTGGAAGTGTTGAAGTTTATGCTAATAAACTGGTGTGCAAGGAATTGCTTTAGTTTCCAGATGTTCTGAATATCCTGCGAATTGGTAAAAGAAAATGATCCTCTTTATCCTAATCAAAGGTAATTAAAAGTACACTTAAATAGAGCACAAACCTGTAATTAATTCCAAATGCTTTGCACGTATAAACAACATTAGTTGTTACTAACTCTTTGGTTCCAGAAGCAACAGCAGAGCCCACGTTTTTTCTGTCACAGGTGATCTACAAACATACAGTCAGAGACTATCTGGCTGGAATACTTTAGCTTGATAATGGTCTTCCTTGTGTCTGTGAAGATCAAAATTCCATCAAATAAGATCAAGTTTCATTGCTCGCCACAACCAGTGCCATGATTTAGCACTTTTAAGAATTGGTTTACTTCGCGCAGCAGGGGCAGTTGCAAAATGCCACATTTTCGGTTACTGTGCCTTGCAGTCCTGCAGTTGATGCCTTTTACTCATTCACTTCACATCACTATATCCTTGCCATTTTTCCTTCCTTTGGACAGAGCTCTTGGCTTTCAGACAATTCCTGCAGACCCTGCAGCACTTGTGTCACCATAAGATGTGTCACTCATACTGGAAGCAGTCAGGTTTGAAAACCGAAGAACTGCCTGACTTGCATCCTAGGTAGAGCAGACAGTGAGTGAGCAAAGTGAGGGGGATGCAGACAGATGATGTCTCTTAGCCTTAAGCAAGGCTTAATGCAGTTAAAATCAAGGCTTCAAGATGAGTCTTGATGATGCCGGTAATAACTACTTGTTTGGGACTCCTTGGAAAGAAGTGGTCATCTAATGGGGTTTTTGTTTTGTTTTGTTTTGGGTTTGGTTTTGGTTTTGGTTTTTTTTTTCAGAATGAAGACTCTCCTTTTCCTAGATGTTTCAATGTGAAGTCTACTAAGGGAGGAGCTGGCATTTTCTTTTGGGGAAAAAATTAAGATTAATTAGATTGTGAATTTCTTGGTAGAGGATCCATCTTTTGGTTCTGAGTTTGCATAGCACTTTGCACAAGAGGGTGCTGATGCATGATGAGCTTCCTGGCAGCTACCAAAACATGCAATACTCGTATAATACAGGGATAAATGATAGCCCACACACTCTTCTTTTTGGCAAGAATTGATTGTGTCACACCAATATAATTTTCTTCTCTGTGTGTGTAGCAAAGCAGTATCACATATCTCAACTTTTAAAAAGCTTTTAACATTGTTACACATGATATTCTTGTAAGGGAACTAGGGAAGATTGTTCCTTACATTGCAGGAACATCCAATACATTGTAGGATGGCTACAAAACTCAGCTGGACAGAGACAGTATCAGCTGGTCATTGCCAAAAGGGAAGACGGGACACTCTAGGGGTCTGGTACTATTTATATCACGAATAAAGACACCAACGATGGGAGAGGGAACACTTATTAAACTTACAAGCAGGTGGTGACAGCTGGCAGGCTGAAGGAGAGGCTGAGAACTCCAAATAATAGTAGCAAATCAAAGATCACATGGGAAGGAGACCAGAAAGTCATTCAGCAGGGTCAACCGGGAGGTGACACAGTCAGGGTTGTACGGGGTGCTGACTGCTCTTTGGAGAAGCATTTGTGGCTGATGGGGATCACAAGCTGGATACAAGTCAACAGTGATGTGCTGTCATGAAATAGATTAATAGAAAGGTTTGGCCAAAGACGCTTGTGCCAGGCTTGAGCGCTGCACATCAAAAAACACTTGGATCATGGGAGAAAGTCCAGGGGGAGCAGTAGGAATGACCAGAGCTCTAGAAAAAAACTTCTAAGGAAGAAGTCCTTCTGAAGGACAGACTGACCGGGGAAGCAAGGCAGCAATTGTCAAGTATGTGAAAGGCTACCACCAAAAAGGACGGAATCACCTGCTCGCTCTGTCTCTGATGGATAAGACAAGGAATTAGCAGCTTAAACTGCAGCAGAGAAATTAAAATCAGGTGCTGAAAAATGTTTCTGCGAATGGTAGAGATTATGAAGCATTGCAATAGGTTTCTTGGGGAGACATGCTGGTTTTGTCTGTGTGGTGCTTAGCTGCTGGCTGGGGTTAAACCACAACGGAAAGTTATGAAGTTTCCATCCCTGGAGAGATTTCCATGTGTTAGACATTGATCATGGCCAAAGGCAGAGACAGGAGTGGAGTACCTGTCTTATACAGATGCCATTGACCTTCTGCCGCTGTGACGTACAAGAGGCTGGCCTTGCAATCAAGGCAGTGGCAAAAAAATTAGATTTGAGTTTAGATCTCAGGTGTGGCAGATTTCTTTTGTGAACCTGTCCAGACAGGCAGCAGTGTCTCAGAAGCCACCTGAACCTAGGAGTCTGCCTCCAAGGAGTCTTGTTTCTGTCTTCTAGGACTTCTTTTCAGAGAAATAGTGTCTGTTGTCAGAGTCACTAGCACATTGAGGACCCATTCTCAGAACAGGATTTACAGTATCACTTGAAATGAGATCCATAATACTGAATTTTGTATTGATGAAAATATGTGGCCAGACATCTGTGATGTTACCTTTTCTGTCTAGCATGAACTAAACTAGATGGATTTATTATTTACTCCATCTACAGCTTTGACTACAGAGCATAGTTACAAGAGTCAGCGGGCCTCAGACCTACCACACAGGGTGGACACTTCTGGCTCGCAGAAGTCCATTAACTCACACCAGGCTTTGCTTCCACACCACGTAAGGCGTGGAGAATAGCTTGCAACCCTGCTGCCCTTGGAGGAAGGTCACCAGCCGTTCCTTCTGTCATTGCCTCTACTTCTTCGGTGTCCCTGTGGTCCGCAATTGGCCCCGCTCGCTTAGCGAGAGATGGCTGGAGGTGAGCACTTCGGGAGCGCTCTCCTCCTCCTTCCACCTGTTTTTCATTCCTTGACTCACTGGCTTTAAGCCGTAAGCAGTGACGTGACAGCTGAGTCATGGACGCACCACCTGGATGCTGTCAGCATCAATCTCTCTTATAAGGATCACAGGAGAACAAAACAGAGAAGACTGTTAGGGCTTCTCATTCGTCTTCCTGCCAGCGGGGCACCGAGCCCTGCAGTGCGGTCTCTGGCTTTGCCCAACCTCGCTCTCAAAATCCCAAGCAATGGGCTTCCACTGCTCTCTCCCAGGAACTGTTCTGCAATTTCATACACATCATTACCAAGGAGAGCACTGCTTTTCTGTGATTGTTATTTAGCCTAACTTTCACTTACGTGAGCAAATAACTTCTTACTAATATCCACACTAGAGGGTTTGGGTTTTTTTCTTGCAAAGAAATTCAGTAAAGTTGCAAAATTGGAGATTAAATGTTTTATTTGTGTCTTATTTAACAGTTTTAAGAGTCTCCATCCTGCGTGTATTGTTGTACAGGGCAGATGAAAAAAAAAAAAAGAGATGCAGTCCTATGCCCTGGAGAGCTTACACTTTTCATTTAAGCAAGATACAGTGACTGAGAATGACAAGTAATGAGAAGGCAGGACAGGAGTCATGCGAGAAAGGTCAGGATGTTTCTAAATAAAGCCTATTGTCAGGCTTTTAATTTGGGTTTATATTCAAAAGTCATCATAGATGGCTACATATTTTGGGACAATTTCACCATGTTTTAATCAAACTTTTTTTTAATCTCACAAAGCCATCTTGCCTACTTTTGTGTGGTGCTTATTTGAAGCTTCGTTTTTACAGAAATCCGTGTCTTTCTCTCATGGTTACTCTTTCTTTCAGCTTGACCAGGCTTTTTCAAAAACAATTGTCACAGTTAGTCTAGTTATTAATTCCCTGAGTATCCCAGAGGTACGTGACCTTGTCCGGCTGATCCGTGCCACTGCGCTGGGACTGGTTCTCCTTGACCTTTGTCTCCTGCTCTCTGTCTCCTCTCTAGCAACACCCCAAATTACCCGTACTCTAGAAGTGGCAGTCACACCTCTTAATGCAGGGCTATTTGTCTGAACATAACAAAGCAACTTGTCTGCACAAACATTACAGCTTCCTCTGCTCAGCAGAACAACTCCTCTCCGCTGGGCACCAGTAAACCACAGCAAAGCCTTATGAAGCCGGACAATCTGCCCCACCTCGTCCATATGCCTTCCTCCGGCTTTTACACCCTGCTCGCTGTGTGTTTCCTACACCCGATGGAGGTGTAAAGCCAGGTCCTGACGTCCTTACCTTTGGATCTCCAATCCTCAGGTCTTCCTCTTCATGCTACATGATTAACAGAGGAACACATTTAATTCTGCGGGATGTAGGGTGAAAGTTTATCACGGTAACTGAATGTTATTCCAACAGATGTCCATTCAATGCCATCTGTCACACCTGTGGGTTTGGCTATTATTTCTTACTAATTTTATTCTTGTCTTTGCCTTCTGGGAACAAATTCTCTCTGGTACCTGACTGCAGGTTTAGTAAACTCCCAGAGGGAAGCCCAAATGAACTTCAAAAGCATTTTTAATGTGTGTCTTTCATCCTGGTGAAACCAGCTGCCCATGCACATCAATTCCCTGCAGCAATTTTTCCCTTCACAGAATAGAAATAATCAGCCTCATGGTTGGGTGTGGAATTTTTGCTAAATTAAGAAGGAATCTGCATAAATGGACTGATTTTAGCTCTCTGACCTTCCAGCCTCCCCTTTCCCTCTTCTGAAGTCATGAAGGCTTGAGAGTTGAGTCCTGCCGGGCATGTCAGAGGGTTTGGAAGGGAGATGGGTGACTTTCAGCTGGTTTATACACACACACACATTGCTGAGCAGCTTGGCCAAGCGCACATGTGTTATATTTAGGAGGCAAGGGGAGGATCTCTTTCTTCTACTAGACCTCCAAATCCAGGTTACTCTTATGTTTACCATAAATGTGCTAAATTATTATTTCATTATTTATATTTTGTACAAAAAGCCCCAGCTCAATTAAAAAAGCAGATGCTTGGTTGTATAGATAGCGCAGAGTTATCCCAGCAGTCACACTGGAAAAGCATTAGTTATCTAAGGAGACAAATTGAACAAGACAAATCTAGGGCCAACCTGTTTCTCCTCAAGCAGTTTGTAAACGCATACTGAGAAGCAGAGAATTAGGAAAGGAAATTTGAATTTGCTCTTGCTGTGACCCAAATTCCAGCCTTCAGCTGGTTAAGGGCAAGCAAACTTGGCGTCTCACTTCATTTTAATTTACTGTTTTTAAGCAAGATGTCATTCAAACCTGATAGTTTGATAGGTGACGTTGCTCAGATCTTGCCTTTTGTTAAGGACAGTTTTGTTTCTCTCTAAACCTACTTTAGGTCCAGTCGAAGACCTGCTCTGGGTGCGGGGAGCTCCCAAACAGCCCTGAGCTCCTGGATCATTTCCTCCATCGCCCCGGCTGCCGGGGCCAGGTAGCAGCTGCTGCTTCCATACTGTTCCTATCAGTTTCTTGGGCACATGAGCAGCCACGTACGTTCAGACCAGGCATCTTCAGCACCAGCTTCAGTCACTGCGTGAGGTTTCTCTGTTCCCACAGAATTTATCTAAGCTTTGATGAATTCACTTCAGGGTGTGACCCTGCTCTGAGAGAAGGCAAGGGCAAAAGTCCCACTGGCTCAAAAGTGAGAAGCAAGGTTCAGTCACTCTGATTGATCTTTTCCAGAAAGCACAGGTTGAGTTCTCCTGAGTTTGCTGAACAGCACCTGTTTGGGGGCTGCAAGGGCTTTATTTGGCTCTCACTGATTCTCTCCGCACCTTTTGGTATTTCTCCAAGCAGCACCCTGAAGGCAGGTCTGGGGTTTTTGAACTCCTCTCTCGTAAACAGCTAAACGTATTTGCCGAAACACCCCCTTGAAAAGAGAGAGCCAGCAGATTTTGTCTTCCATGTACAGCAAGTGGATATGGTAAAGTGCAAATAGCAGCAGTTCACAGTGATCAATACATACAATAAAGCCTATCCAACTGCAACGCCTGGATTGTATGCAAACTTCTCCTTGTGCAGGATCTGTAACAGGTACTGTGTCAGTACAGGGGGGCTGATTCTGGCTGTATGGACCAAATTTGATGTATTGCTACAGCAGCGCAAGCTTCTGTGGGCTATTGCAATTCTGCCTTACAGACAGTAAGACAAGAGCCAGCTCCTGTCCTTGTTCTATATAATAAAATGCTTTTTCTTCTGTGCAGGACTCCATGTACCCACTGGGTCCATCAAGTGGGAGTAAATTCGTCATTGTGCTGTTAAGACAAGTACTGTTGGGAATCCCAGCTTAGGTCAAAAAGAAGTGCACAGTATTTGCGGGGAACGATGGCAGTTAGTACAATAAACCTAACCATTTCTAAACTTTTCCCCTCATTAAGCAAAAATAATCAGTATCATTATCTTTTATATTTTGTGAATGGAAATAATATTGGACGCATTCTGAACATTAACATTAACAGATTCAAATTTGTTTTCAACAAGAAATGTGAACATTTTAGCATAAGGACTATATTTATTATGTTTTACTAGCTGTGGAGTACATGGAGTTCCAGATAGTTAATTCTAGCAATGAGAAATATCGGTGAGTCTCGTGGTGTGAGAAAGGCAATGAATGAAGCACTTTGGAAGATCAGAGGGTAATGGTCTCCATAACTTCCATCAATCATAACAAAAGACAGTAAAACAAAGCTACTCACTGCGATGAGTGAGGGTACTGACCCAAGGTCTGTGCCTTTACTCACAGTAATCTTGATTTCAGCTTCTTAAAAGTATTTTACTATGGCTCAGGAAGTCCTTAAGCCATGGATTGCTGAAGGTTGAGAGAAAATACCAGGGAAGTGTCAGCATAGACTTACTTTGATCTTGACATTTTTGCTAAATAAGAGGTCTGAGCTGGTATGGCTCTTCTTACATTTTCAAGTTAAGGGCCAAATCCAAAAAGGAACTGAAAGAAGGGATTCAAGAAGAATTTAAGCACCTAAATTTGAAATAAAAATGTTCCCTCAGCTCCTGTCCAACCCTAGAGGCATGTAACTGGGGAGATACCTACCTTCAACCTCCAAGAATCTCAAATGTACAGCGGTCAACTTGCACATGTGCCCAGAAACCCCACCACCTCAGTGGGTCCTGCCTGGGTTACAGATTTGATCAGGGGATGGTCCAGCTCTTGTTGACTGTGGAGAAAACCACATGCTTCGGTTATGAGCTAAGATTGTGCTGAGGAGGTGAGAAAGGGGGAAAAAAAGCAAATCTTCTGAGAGAAAAGTGAGACAGCGCAGAAGACTCTTTAGCTCAGCACTTGGGATGGTCCTTCAGGAAGGGGAATTGTGCATGCCACAGCCACCTGCGCTCTTTCTCATTGCATTTGTACCTCACCTTCCTGGCTGGAATTCACAAAGAGCTCTTGGAGGAAGTGAAACTCCAGATCAGGTAGGTGCCCTCACCACTAAACTAAAAATTATACTCACCTTTGGTCTTCCTCTCCTTCTAGCTCAATGAATCTTTAATTCTTTTTATGCAAAGAGGAGCAGATTCATCATAAGAGCACGCGGTGCTCTCCTCCCTGCTCTCTCATCTCCCCTGGGTAGCTTGCACCCCAGAGGATTGCGGCAGCTTCCCAGGGAACACAGGTTGGGATTTCTCAGGCAGCAAATCAAGCTGAACCCAGATCTCCTCCTTGTCACCCTGCTGACAACCTCCCTGTGAAACACAAATGGCCAGCTGCAGCCTTGAGTAGTGTCCTGTCCCTCCTGGACAGTCAGATTCTGACTGCGGAAGGTGGCTCAGCCCTGGGGGCAGGCGTGGTTTGAGAACTCAGCCCCGAGCTCATCCAGTTATCGGCTTGCTTGCTTTGTGTCTCTCAGGAGGAAGTCCTAACCAGCCCATGGAATTATTCATCCTTCCTCTGCTCCTGTGAATATTTCACTATTTTTACAGCAGAATAAATCCTAGAGAACAAGCTGAAGAAGATCCAACTCACAACACCCTGCAGCTGGAAGGCTAGGACCATTCTCCTGGAAGACTGGAAAGATAGTTTTAAACACCTGCTCCAAATCTGGTAAAGGATAAAAGACTGGAACAAGCCTGCAACGTGCCAGGCTGGTGTCCTCACCACTACCTTGCATGCACTAGCAAGGGCGTGTGATAGTAGTGAGAGGCTTGATCCAGCAGACACTCTCTGGAAATGCCTGCGGGAGATGGATGGATCTGATGGAGCAGAAACATCTTTTGAGAGTTACTAGCATCCTGAGCTGGGTGGCTGTGGCTTGAAGCAGAAATTAAGGAGGAGGTAACTGATGGAAATTCACACGCTCCTGGAATTTTGGAGCTTCAATGTGATGTGTCTTGATTCTTGACTGTCTAAATTTGGGAATTGCGTCTGACCTGTCAAATGCTTCCTGAATCCTCACACTACGTCTGAAAATAAAGTTTCGAGTTAGATCCACACAAGCTTATAGGTGCTTAACTATTGCTTTGGCCAACAACAGCAATGACTAAAGCTCCTGCTTGGCCACCACCTAACGCTGAGGTCCAGGCACCTTTCGTGTTTCACCAGGGATGCTCTGCAGGTGCCTTTATCTCTCTCTCTCTGGGCTCTCCCAGAGACACTTGACTCTTGCCAGCCCTGAGTAACCTGCAATGGAGCACCAACATGACTCACTCTTTGAAAGAGGTGAAGTGCCTAACTCTGAGGAGCTTTGGTGCTTCTAACCTCAAACGAAGCAAGGTACCTCCTTGCAGGGTGGTGGTACTTCAGACACTGCCTGATTAGCTGAGTTGGTAATTTCCTGCTCCTTGAACGGCTGTGGTACATCCCACCACATACAGCAAGCAGGCACCTAACAGTGTAGTAGCAGCCTGTATCAAAATTGTAAGCTGAGTGTTGCCATGTACCTTTTTGCTGACTATTCCTAAATACTTGCCAGCTTAGGATCAGTGGGTGGTACCAGCTGCCTCATTGATCATGGTGCTACTTCTTGGGGCACAAGATGCGTTACATCAGTCAGCCCATAACTGCAGGTCTCCAGAAATGTAGATCCTACTGGAGTCACACGTTAAAGTCACACTATGTTTACCTTAAAGCAATCTGACGGAGGGATTAACTGGGTGATCAGTCCATCTCACCGAATGACGGAGGAGTAATTAAATTATTCCCAAATGAAACTGCTAGAATTTGACACCCAACCTAACTGCTGATATCGCTGTGATCTCCTCTGCCTGCTTGTTCAAGTGCTCAACTGTCCTTATTAAGAACTGTGACAATTTTGTCCTGCTAAAAGTTAGAAGATGTTTCTTTGTCTGTCCTCGTTGATCCGTGGGAATAACAGACCCCGTCACATAAAATTATTCTGGCTTTGAAGAAAGGGCTGGTGAGCCTCCATTTGGAATGTAGTTCCCAGTACCGGTCACCTCATTATAAAAGTGAGTTAATGCAAATAGGGAAGTGGCAACAGAGCCCAAATGATACAAGAACTTAATTATTCAGAAAAAGGGGTTAGAAAAGCTACAGTGTGGCTGCTGCTTTTGGAAAACAGGAGATTAAAAAAAGCCAGGTTAGGGGCGTTTGCAAAGCTCTGGGGGAATAGCAAGGATTCACGTACACGGGGAGAGCCGAGCCAGCGACAAATACCAGAACAAAAGGGAAATTAACAAAAGCTTAAGTAGGGATGATCGGCAAAGCAGTGTAATTTATTTGTGAATTTATTTGTATTTAGCACAGTTAATATATGGAAAATTATACTAGGGCTGTAACAGAAACAACTATTAGAAATCATTTTACAAGGGTTTAGACAAGTGTGGGGGCTCATAATAACACCGTGGGATGCAACTAGTAATTCAGAGAAGAGGAAAAGGGCTTACATCTTTGTCACAATCTCATCTCTTGAAACATTCAGCTGCATTGTGCTAAGTAATAGACACGGTTACTCTAATACAACTATCCATACAATTCTCAGGGAAAGGTTTTCATTTACAAGATTAATTTCCCTTCNNNGGGGGGGGGGAATCAGAGGGGCAGGGCTGAATCCTGATCTCAGCAGCAGCAGAGCAAAGCCCGAATAACTCCAGGAAAAAATGCTGGATGCACACAGGGAGGTAACTGAGATGAGATCTCGTCCAGAAGTGCATGCATTCCAGATGGGAAAGCCTTGATGTCCCCTTCTTAAATTTCAAGGAAAGCTAACAAAAGAGTCCCAAGTCCTTTTAGGGCATTTCTGCGGTTCTTGGAAGAAGTCTCTATGTTACTATTTGCATATGATGCCTCCAGGCCATCAGCTTCAACAAGCGTTGGATCAGGTTGAGCGGCTCGCTTCCTTCGACCTGCAGCTTTGCCTGTTTTAAGACAAAACAGACTGCCTTCAACTCTGGTGAACCCGCTGGAAATTCACCCTTCTTATGCACCAAGGAAGCAGGGGACCCAGAAATGTAGCCCTTAGGAAACATCACTGTACTACTCTCTTAATGGGGACTGGTGCTTAACCCACTGCTATGAGATGTGTGGGTAAGATCACAACTTACTCACAAGACGGGAGATCCCTGTAGGCAGTTAACGATGCAAGAGCTCCCGCTGTGCTACCACCGTTTACTCAGAAAATCAAAGGCAATTAATCACAATTTCTCTCAAAAAACAACCAGCCACTTGATTTGGACCCGTCATTACACAGAGAAACCCACAAAAACTGCGCTGTACCCCAGCCTAAACTCTGCTAAAGGTATTTCTTCCCAGGGCTCCCCTTCTACCTGGCCAGCCCTGCCTGGGTTCGGAAATCGGGACGGCTGTAACGAACTTTCATTACACTCGGATGTCTTGCGGAGGAAGATCCTCCCGCGATGTTGTCTTTGGGCCGCCGAGGCTGGAGGGGAGCAGGCTGAGGAAGCCAAGGGGGACACGCCGGGGTAAACT
>VXBL01003494.1:47921-106778 GCA_013400195.1 Aramus guarauna | reverse complement strand
CCGGGGGAAAGAGGCAGCCGGAGCACCCTCCCCGCCGTCGGGGCGGGCGTGCCCCGCGGAGAGCAGCTTTGCAGCCGCGACAGGCTCCAAACTCCCGGCTTGCAAACTTTCCTGCCGGGCTGGGAGGAAGGAGAAGCGAGGAGGGGGGAGAGAGGGCGGGAAGGAGGGAACGGGGGTAGTGGAGGGGNCTACGACTACGCCAGCAACAGCGTGGTGCTGCACCTGGACTCCGGCGACGAGGTGTACGTTAAGCTGGACGGAGGCAAAGCACACGGAGGCAACAACAATAAGTACAGCACTTTCTCTGGCTTTCTTTTATACCCTGATTAACACAAAACAGGTGACGTGACACAACTGGCCTGGCCACCGATGCGCGTGGGGCTGGTTGGCATTTCTGTACCCCATCGTGCCGCTCTTCCTGCTGGTGTCCGCTGTCTCCGCAGGTCACTTTAGCTTCATTATCAGTTTGTATGTTTTTGGTTGTTTTCTTTTTTTCCCCTGTGGAAACGAAATAGAAGTGAAGCAAAGCAATCCCCTTCCTTACTCTTCCCCATTTGCTCCGAACCCCCCCCTCCCTTTGTCAGCCTCGGTGTTTTGTGTGTCACACGAGGAACTCGGCAGCTTGAAACTCTCGAGTGGTTCCCGGGGGGTGTAAGAGAGCCCTGAGTTTGGACTGTGCCGCACACGGAATTTGAACCGGTCACTTTTTTTTTGTCAATGAATATTAATTATGATGATGAATTTTCAGACTGACTATTCATGAAGTGGGACTAGACCATAACTGTTTTTTCCTCTGCTGCTTTGTTTGTATGGGGTCAAGTGTAAACTTTTCTTTTCTGTGCAATGCAATGCTCATGTGAATGATGGTGTCATTAACGTCAAACTCTTCCTGTCTGCAAAAGAATTCAGTCGTTGACCACGATCACCAAAATATCACATTAAATTATGTTTTTAGACAATGCCTTCTTGCTGTCTGTCTCTTCCAGTGCTGCAAAGGAGCGCTGTGGTGGTGCCACGGGAGGGTGGGGGGTAAGGGTGGGGGTCACTTCAGTCCTTTAGGTTTGCAGCAACATTTAAAGTTAGGGTGAGGCACCGTGGCTAGGTCTTGCTTATGGGTCAAGGGGGCTGAGAAGAAGCAGAGGGAGAGGGAAAAAAGTTTTGTCAAAAAGCGGCACACAGTCATCGAGAGGTGAAAGTGGGGGTGTGGAGCGGATCTCCTCAACAGATTTACTGGGTCTGAGCCTGATCCAGAGGTTAGTGAAGTACAAGAAAAGCAGTCTAATCAGCGATTATGGAAAGCCATGTTTCTGTAACACGCTTGACAAACGTAAGAAGGCTGCGGGGGAGAGAGTTTCTTTAAACCCTCGCGCTGTGCAGTGTGTGTATGGGTTGGAAACCACACCTGACCGTCCGTGAGCCTGTACAATCCCCAAGATGGGCTGGGAGAGAAAGCTCGCTGAAGACTGGCAGATTCAGACCGTTTGGAAAGGTTTTCTCCTGCTGGTTCTCGGTAAATCCCAGCCACTCCGTGTCCTTTTAAAAGCACAGGGGTGTGTAACTGGTGCGTGCGGTTCTGAGCCTTTGGTGGAGGGTGCATCTTTTATCATCACTGCAGTAGGTAACCTCTTCAGTTTGGCTAAATTGGGGTTGCTTTGCTGAAGCTAAAAAGGAGCGAAAAGATTTACAAAAGCTCTTACTTTCATTTTATTGTCTTGTCATTTCATTTTTCCCTCCTGAAAGTCTTACCTCCCTATCAGCTTCCCGCCCTTTGCAGCATTAGTGCAGTTTCACAGGTAAGAGAGACGGGAGCCGGACTGCAACTGCTTTGCCGAGGCTGGGGCTTTGCCCCTGCCCTGACTTTGCAGGAGGAAAGGGAGCCACAGCCGGGTGAACTTGTTCCAGCCCTGCTTTGGGGTAGCCTAGTGATGACCAAGTCCTTACAGTCTCTTCTGTCTCCTACCTAGTCTCTGGTGCGTATTGTCTTGTTGGCTGGAGGAGGAGGGTCAGAGAGAAAGCAATTCCTCCCTTCACCCTGTCCTCAAACATCCCCTGGCTGAGGGAAGCAGAGTTCATAACCAGGTACATGTGTTAGACACTTATCAATCTCTAATGTCTTGTCGATTTGTACTATTTAGAATATGATTAAAACCAGTGTCTGAGACCCAAATGAAGTATAATTGCTATGGATCCTCAATTCCCCCTGGATCCGTAATCCTTTTTGACTATTCCTCCCCTCCCCTCCGATGAAATGGAGCTTAGACACAAAGTCCTCGGTTTAAATTTCAAAAAATTAAAATTGACATGCAGCAGCATTAGCAGGAGCCAGGAGGAATTCTAAGGAGGTGCCTGAGCTCTGCTTTATCCTTTGCATTAAGAAGCAATTTGTACTTCTAACAAAGACCCAACTGTTCCCCCTTGGCAAAAGGGCAATGAAGATGCCTTGCAAGGGAATTGCTGTTCACAATACTTAAACAAATTTGAATCTTAGATTTTTAAATCTGTATTCCCTGGTGGAGCCTGCTCCTCGCAATTCAAATGCAGGGCTGGTGGTGTGTGCCTGCCAAGGTGTCAGTAGCTAAGCGGATGATGGATTGATGAGGCAATGGGAAGACACAGGCTCACAGTGGCGGTTTGCCCCGACAGTGATCTATGTATCTGCACATTATCAATGTCATGAGGAGGCTTGAACCACCCTCGCTAGATGTCTCATTTTCCACTTATCTCTTATGTACTAATTATCAGGCTGGATTATTCTCCGGGATAGAAACAAAAAAAAAATGCTCGTTGCCACTCCACTGACAGTTTACACAATCGATAGAATGAACGTCTCCCTCGGCTGCTCGCAGCCTTTTTTGTTTCCTCTCCTCGTCGCAGGGACCTCCAGGATCGCCTCTGTGGGGGGCTGGTGGCTCTCACCCCGTGTCTGCAGCAGTGGTGCTTGGACAGGCTCCTCCACCCCAGTCATCGTGGTAGTAGCTCAGCGTGCGGGTTGGGTTTTTTCTGAAGTAACACAGGGAAAAGCAATTGAGAGATGAAAAACTTTAGTGCTCGGTCGTGCAGCTGTCCAGAAAAGCAGAGGCAGCATTGCGGATGGGGATGACAGTCGCTGGGCTGCGATGGCTGTGGGGGAGAGCAGGGTCACGTGCAGCCCAGCAAGCAGCTGGGGTGGGCTCCTGACCTTCGGAGCTTTGACTGGGTGCTCCTCGCCTTACCTGTGATCCGTGGGTTCTGTACGTTTCATGGCACAAGAAGAAGGGGCTGTTTGTGGCAGGGGTACCCTGGTCGCCTGGTTTGGATGGGAGGAGGAGAATTAATGTGTACTCAGAGGCTGGCTTCAGATTTCCCTGGGACTGGCTTTCCCAAACGATACCGGCATCTCAAGCAACCGTTAGCCAGTGTCTGCTCCGGAGGTCTGGCCCCTCAGAGGTGTTATTTTACTTGATGAGTAAAGAAAATGCTTTTAAAAATGGTGAGGTGATCGGATGTGATGTGAATAGGGAAACCTCTCTGAAAGAAGTGGAAGGTCAGAGTTTTAGAGAAAAAGTACTTCTATTTTGTACCCAGCTGCACACTCAAGTTAAAATAATAAAAAGGTTAAGATAAAAAAAAAAATAGACAGGTGTTCATGCTCTCAAAACAACTTAGATATTGCAGCAACAAATCCCTGATCTTTGTGCTACTGGTGTGAATCCTTGACCCTTGTACCCTACATGGGCAGCACCAGCTGTGGAAGGGATCCCTGGAAAAGAGGGGAGCAGGGAGACATCCAAGCACACAAAACACCGTGGAACGGGAATGGGGATGCTGCTGAGACCCCTGAAAGGGGTGCCAGCCATCTCTCGCCTGCAGCCTTTCCTTGGCAGAAGGTGTTCAGGTTGCTCTGCTCTCCTGCAAGCCAGAGGGCTCGTGGCTGGGCATTTGTTTTCTTCTGGTTTAACCTTCACTGCCTTGTTTTAACCTTCACCTGGCGAGTCTCTGGGGAGATGAGCAAGGAAATCCGGCTTTGGCTTGAGTGAAGCATGTTAGCTGCTGGGGCTGGTTTTTTCTGAGTATACCCGTGCTGCAAGAGCAGCTGGGCGTCTCATGTCCCGTGCAGAGTCTGTTGTCTCTGTATTTGCTGGGATCTGGGCTTGCAGGTTTTCTCCTTGATGCTCATCCCTTTGTGGAGCGATGCCTGGGTTGATGGGGCCACACTGGCCTGCAGCGGGGCAGGACAGCCCCATGTTTGGGTTCTCCTCTGTCCCTTTTGTTATTAGAAAAGCAAAGTGTTGCTTTTTGTGCCTCATGGCTTTACACACGTGCGCTGAGCCTCGCTTTGGTCTTGGGCTTACTGCTTTTGAAACTAACTCTGGGCATTTTTCTCAGTGATTTAATGCTTACTTGGTTCCTTGCTTGGCTCCTTCACTGCCTCATGCTGCATGGATGGGTTTAATCTGTGAACTCAGAGGAGGGAGGATGAGTTTGGTGGATGCTCAAGTGATCTTTTTCTGTTTACGCCACAGAGTAATTATATTAAAGGGGTCTGTGGAGGACAGAGGCAAAATGACATATATGTCTATTTTAAATCTAATATATTTGTGTTAAATACCTTTTTTTTTTTTGTAACATGCCTTTTTTTTTTCTTTTTTTTTTTCTTTTTGTGATTGGGACGAACTCTGAAAAATTCCTGCTAAGATCCCGTGTCTTGGTATTGTCTCTGGAATAAAGGAGCCTGTCAGAATAAAATAAAGACTAACTGAACCTTCACTGACTTTGAGACTCCACAGAATTTGGTTCTTTTTACTGCGAAGGTCTGCATCATGCAGAGACTCGGAAAATTAATTACAGATGAGAGAGGTAAACTGTTGCCGTGTGGACACCCTGGCATTTACGGGTGAGAGCCTGCTCTCAGCTGCCTTCATGTCTAATGGCAGAAAGAGGTTCAGCTTGATTATAAGCTGTGGCTAATCTGCAAATGGGGGCCCCTTTCTCTAGGCCAAGTTCAGAAGGGAATCCCTCGGTCACAAAGCAGGTGCCACAGCAGAAGTGGGGGAGATGCTTCGCTATTTCTTGAGCCCGCTTGCCCTTGAGTGAGCTTCATTTTTGAAGGCTGTGTGGATTAAAGCAGGAGGCTGAGCTGCTTGTGATTGCTCTTGATTTAGGACCAGTTTGTTACTGGCCTTAAGGATGGGTTTTGAAGAGGCCAGTAGAGGGCAATGCTGGTTCCCTGGAAATAGCCTGCGGGACAGCGGTGTTACCTCCTGGGCAGGCAAGAAACTAAAGCTACGGTATGATGCGGTGTCCTAGGCTTGAACGTACATGGGAATTCCCCTTCTTTCCCCCGTGTTTCAGGCTGAAGCCCTGAGAGCCGGTGGTTTCCGGTCACAGCCTGAAAGGTGCTGAGCCCCTGCTGCGTTCTGGCCCCCGGGGTGCTCTGCGGGATCTCACTCTCAAGGTTTTGCAGAGCGTCATTCTGAAGGAGCTGTGAGTTATGGCCCTGCTTCCTTGTAAAGAAAGCCCTAAATGCCCATCTTCTTTGGGTTCTTCCAATTATAAAATAGCCTGAATTAACCATTACCTTGTGTGGCACGGCTCTATATTCTAATAAATGGGAGTAGATTTTCTTCACGGGGGGCTGATGGCGTATCCCTCTCTGTTGCATTTGTTCCTGGTTTGTTTTTTTTGGCATGAGCTAGGGTAGAAACAGAAAAGGCATGTTTGATCCCTGTGATCCGCTGCCCTATTAATGCAGGATTATTTCCTTCAGTGCGCTGTGAGCACGGTGACATGGGGAGCATGGCTTGCCTGCAGCCTTTGGCTGCGCTCCTCCCAGCGAGGGGACATCCACATGATCCTGGCTCTTCTTTTTGCTTGCAGCTGCCAGATCATGTATAGAAAAACAAACAAACAAAAATATCCAACCCCGGTCTCGAATGCAGCTGAAATGTTTTCTTGGTACCATTTCTCTTTGTCAACAAATTGGTTATTGCTTAAGTGTTGTGATGTGATCCCCATGCCAAAGAGGGGATCTGCTGCTGAGAAGGAGGGAGAAAGATGCCCAGGAGAATAACTTGTTTGAAGATGTTAGCTATCCTCTGCACAGCCTTTATGAACAATGATTCTTTGTCCAATCTTAGTTTTAAGATGCAATTTTGATGGTATGATAATGCAGAAAATGTTTTAACTCCTTGGGGAGGAAGCTGCTTTTCAGGTAGTGTCTTGCTCTTCCCTCATTATTGTAATGCTGTTCCTGAAGCTTCACGTCAGCCGTGCTGTGCTGCAGCATGTGAATGCATGAGGTGATGGAGATCAGATCCAGGTGGGTTTCTCTCTGTTTTGTTTTGGTATGTAGTTGAATTCTTGACATTTGCTTCTCCTTCTCCTGGCACCTCATTTTTCATGGAGCTGTCCTTCCTGGGAGCTGGGAGCCCAAGGGCCAAAGCCTGCTTCCAGATACACTAATCTAATTCTTCTCAAACTTAGTTTTTCCCAGCATCCGTGGAGGCAGAATGAAGCCTTAAGAACATTACACGTAGCTACCCTCGGATTGCCAGTGTGGCAACTGGTTCCTGCTATGTAGTGTTTGGGGACGTATTATAATGAATCTCGGTCTTTGTACCCTAGTGATGGAAATGGTCCAGCTTCATTTTGTGTCCTGCCCAGTAAGTATCGCTATATAAAAACCTTTCAGGGAAAACACCATTAGCACCTGCAGAGAGGGTGGAGCAGCTCCTTTTGCCAGCATCTAGCAACCTGCTTAGGAAAGAGAGGTGTCAAATACCTCCGAAGCTCAACTCCTCCAAGACCCTGCTGAGTGCATCGCTGCAGCTGAGATAGCTTGGATCATAAACTTCAGCATCCTCTCTCAAAAGGCAAAGCATCCTCGAGGAGTAACACTGTGCTGCTATTTATCAATTTATGTGAGAATGAAGCTTGAACGTTATTAGAGCTGAAGCAGTAATTAAGCCAATAAATTCCTTTGTCTTTTTGGGTGTGTTTGCAATTAATATGCAAAATCCCATCGATTCCAGCAACTCCATAATTCACGGTGCATGGTGGTATTACATATTGATGGCATACACAGTGAAGTCTCCAAAAGACACTGCTGTGTGTAGTAAGAATGACTGCTGCTGTGATCCCAGTTAAACCATTAAGGGCTGGGTGAGTCACGGTGCTGCATCAGGTTCTACCGAAGCCTTGGCTGTCAGTGGGGGCAGGAAGACCACACAGAAATGTGTCTCTGGTGAGCATACGCTGTGTCTGTATGGCTATTCGTACTTTATATTGCTTTCAGAATTACGGTGGAAAAGAGGTGTTCCAGCTGATCCTAAAAAAAGGCTTAAACTGGTGAAAAGAGAAACTGGTTGTAAAGGAAGTATGTATTTGGATCAAAGCAAAGCAGGTCTTTAAAATAGTTTTAGCTTTACTTCACTTCTGATTCAGATCTAAATAATTTTTCCTCAAACGAAATTGTTCAAAGCTATGAGAAGGGAGGTGGGACAGGAAGGCTGCTCAGAGATGTAATGTTTTCTCTCTTCCAGGGGAATGTTGTTTTGGCAACCAAGAGCTCAGGACCACTGAACCTGTGCCTCAAATTGCCTTTTGCAGCACCAAAATAAGTTCTGCTCAAATCTTTTCCAACATCTTTCCCTAAGGCAGCAAAACCAGGGGGACATTGTAAGGAATAATTAGCTCTTAGTCTCAAAATACTTAATTGAGAAGGCCATCTACATGAGATTTTCTTGCTGTTTTTCCTTACATTTGGACTCGTTAGCCTCCCCAGGTCTGTAACAGCTCTGTTCCTTAGGTGGAAGGGCTCAAGAAAAGGCATGTGGCTGGTGGACTACATGTGCTCTATGGGGTTGGTGTGATCCCCATCAAAGCTGGTGGGCAGGTTCTCAGTGGCTTTAGTGGGCAGGATCAAGGTTAGGTTTGATCTTTGGTTGGGATTTGTGTTTTTTGTTACTGTTCTCAGTTCTCATGAAGTTATTTGATTTGGTCTTGGCATAATCAATAAGCCTCTGTATTGATATGTACAGTCTTTGAAGCCTGTGGAGCAGAGCATGGGATGAATGTGCTTTTACTTCGGAATAGCACAAATCAAATACATAGCTGTTGAATTAATTTGTGGTTGGTGTTTTCCGAGAACTGCATTTCAGATTTCCTCTTCTATTTCCCACTACCATCCTTCCAAAGAGAAAAAAAAATCCAGGGAGGTAAAGCTGAAGCAATTGTGCGATACCCTTGTACGCAGAGGCTGTATGAAGGTTTTAGAGAAGAGCAGACTGAATGGAAGATGAACAATATATAAGATGCTATCTCTGATTTCAGAGATCCTACCTTTGAATTCAGGCACAATGACAAAGCAGAATTCTTGATAGCTTGTCCAATTTTCTTTTGACTTAGTGCACTAACTAACTAACTAACTAACTACAACTAGCCAGAAGCTGTCCTTTTACTTTTTCTTTTCTATTAGTGGACTAATAGGACTGCCAAGTTTTACCTTCTTAGACGAGTCTTAAATGGGAAGTGGTTGCTTCATGGAAGCAAGATGCCTGGAGAATGAATTTATGCTAGCTTGTAGCCACCGGAAACCTCTGTATTCCAGCAGACTTTAAATTGAAAAATGGAGCTTGCTTCTCATACTAGATTTCTCAAACTACTTTCTCCAAGCAATAGAAAAGCAAACTTGTCAGGTAGGCAGGGATTCATTGCAAGAGCTAAATTCTGAGGTATCTGTAAGTGTTTATCACTTGATTCGCTCCTGGAAATTTCTGAGTGAAATACGAGAGCCTGGAGTGCTTAAGAAGGTCAAACGAGGTAAATGTAATGGTCCCCTCTGGCCTGAAAAATCCACAAACTCTGCTGTCAAGTGGAAGTATGGACAAAGGCAGAGCTGAGGTTTTAAAAATTTTTAGCTATCACAGACTGGTGGTGTTTTGCCTCAGCCCAGAGTGGGAGGAATATGGCTCATGGTTCACAAAGGGTTTTGGGGTGAGACTGAACAATCATCCCTATCTGCAAACCGCGGTCAGTCACTGCCCTTGGACATTTTAAACTCGCTCCACCTCCAAGGCAGGAACACAAGTCTTCTGGGGGTGAAGTGGCCAGGTGATTTCCCATGTGTTTCCCCGTGGGCTTCTCCATTGGTGGCAATTCCTTGGGCAGGCATCAGAGTCGGCATCAGGTAATGAAGAGGAAACTGTGGATTTAACAGATGCAAAGCCATCTTCTTCCTTTCTCTCTTTTATTGCTGATAAATAAGAAAATGATCTGCAACTGTAGCAAATTACATTCAAAAGAGCTGTGTCAATATTATGATATTGGTCATATCACTTAGATGAATCTCCTATACAGTAATTTCAAAGCCCGTTGGGTAATGCACCTCAAGACCAGTTATGGATGATGCATTGCCAGGACAATCGGTGTTGTGTGGGACAGTGCCAGAGTGTGTCCTGTGCTCTGCTCTACTCAGTGCCATCATTAGTGCTGGGACTGATTAAGTAGAAGACCTGTCTGTTAAATCTGCAGGTGACAGGAAGGCAGAAAACAGGATTAAATTCAAAATAACCATGACAAAACAGAGGAAAAGGATGTTAAAAAACCAGGACAGAATTCAAGAGGTGCAAGTTACCTCTACCCAGAGGCAGTCCATGGCATGAACATATGCGGGGAATCCAGAGGAGCAGAGAGGATGGTTGGGAACAGTAACCAGGGAGCTGCTTCTCAAAGGGGACATGGAGGACCACTGACTATACATGAGGTGACTGTGTATGTTATGGAAAAGGCCAGTGTATATATTGAACTGTGCACATATTGAGCTGTGCTGGAAGTGGAGCTGGAGCAGAGCCTCCAAAGGACATGAAGTTATCCTGCTCTCCTGGGCTCTGGGGTGATCTCACCTAGAGCAGTCTCTACTTGTGGGGACCGTGCAACTAGAAAGCTGTGAGATGGTTGGGGATGGTTCAGGAGACAACTGGATTTCCAGTCTGGTGACCTGGAAAATGCAACCTGAGAGGAAAGAGGGTTGGAATGAGCTGCTCAGCCTGAAGAAGAGGATGTAGGGGGCACAAGGGGATGGCCCTTAAGGACAAGAGAGGAAAGGAAACATGTTCTCTGTGCTTATTTTGCATAGGAAAGAAGAGGGCCTTGAGATGCATTAGCAAGGTCAAACAGAAACTTTTGGATGGTGAGGCATGGGAGCAGGTTGCCTGGGAAGGCTGTGGATCTCCAGCACAGAAGGACTCTAAGAGGGCATTAGACCTCCATTGGATTTGGCTGCCGCATTGCTGTGTTGGGATGGGGAGCCAAGCGAGATGACTCCTCGAGATCATATGCACTATTGATTTTCCATCACCCGTTCTTTTTCCATGTATCTGCAGAGATATATACACCCATCTGCCTGCCTGTAATACAGCCCTCTAAAACTGAAGTTTGGTGTGTTTCTGTGCCCCAAGCGATGCTCTCTCTGCACACCAGAGTGACTGCATCTCTGTTAGGTCCATTTTGGAAGGGCTAGGTTTTCCTGCCAGGGTCTTTCCAGCTTGCCCCCCTCCCCCGGACAGGAGTCCTTTGCTGGCAATGAGGCGGGGATGGGGCTGGCCTTGAGGGTGGCTCCCCAAGAGAGGGCGTGCGGCGGCCGGGAACGGCAGCGCTGCAGGGCCGGGGCCGGGGCCGGGGCCGGAGGGGGGGTTTAGCTGGCGATGGAGGGTGGAGCGTCCCCGCTCTGCTCTGCCCGGCTGCCTGCTCCGGTGCCGCGGGAGGCAGGAGTAGCAACCAGCATCCTTAGAGGCTCTGAGGCGCGGGGGTTTTGGGGTGAGGAGGAGGTGGAGGTGCGCGGGGTGATGGAGTGTGTGCAAGGTGGTGTTTGTGGAAGAGTTTTTGCCAGGAGTGAGCCCCTGGAGCTGAGCCCTGGAGCATCTCTCTTTTCGTAGCTCCAGACTGTTGCAGCTCCTGCTGCCAGGATCCCCCCCCGTCCTCCTGAGTGACCCCCCAAAAGGTGTTACCACCGCACTGGGTGCCTTTCTGGCATTACCTCTGCGAATCTGTCTGAGCACATTATTTTTGCATCTACGGTAAGGAGATGGAAACCTCGACCTGCTGTTCAGATTTCCATGGGCATCTAGCACTCAGATCCCTTTGAAGTTCATGGACATGAGAAAGGTCTATACCCCTGAGCTCCAGGGGCCCTGCCTGGATGTGCCTGGTGCACCGGAGCACAGCACCGGGGGGCTGAGCCTGGGGGGGACTAACCACACGCTGCTTTCACTGCAGTGCCTCCCCCCTCCCAAAGTGAGCACGCCTCAGAACTCTTAACTTCATTTTTCATCTGTATAATCTGCAGGTTATGTGTTAAAAAACAACCAACATAACCCCAAGCCTTTTCCCCATGTAATTCACCATGAGTGGCTGTGTGTGAGTGATGCAGAGGTTTGTCTCTGCCCCCCCTGGATCTCTGTCACTTAATTTCCTTGTTCTTGTAGCCCCTTTGCTCTGCACCTCTGGTTTTGGGGTGCTTTCTGAGGTCTCCTCTTCAAGTCCTAGTACTCTTCCAGGTGCACCAATTCTACACGTGGAAAATATAGTGTTCATTGAAAAAGAAGCTTTGAAATATAAAAAGAAAGGGGAGAATAAAAAGAAAGAGGAGAACACAGCATAGTTTGGGTATCCTGGCTATGGATTTTTTTGTTTTTCCCTCCTATCAGCTGAGATCACAAACGGGAAAAATGATAATTTTGTTCAGAAGAAAAAAAAAAATCCCACTGTAAAAATGTTCACGCTTTTCAAGTCTCAGCTTGAGTTTGCTTTTATTTCATTCACAACAGTCTGACTATCCTTGTTTCCATCCTGGGCTGGAGTTTCTATATTTAAGCCTCCACAGGACACAGTTTACAGTGGTGGTGCTGACTCACACTTCATTAAGAGTCACAAACGGTGACTCCTGCGATGCATCAGCTACCGCCAGGACCCACGCTGCTCGCAGCCAAACTGGGCAGAGCCCAGCACCTCGCAGGGCTGAGCCCGTCGGAGGAGGATGTAGCACTATCAGCCACCACTGGCTTGACATTCGGCTGAGCCAGCGTCACCGGCTTCACGCGATGGGGCGGCAGTGGGATGCGTTACAGTCACTGAAATGAGATCATTGGGAAGTGAAATCAGATTCAATTGCATTAGAAATTCATGTCAGATAAAGCTGGCAGAGGTACTGCAGAACTAGCAGACCATTGCTGGGCTCACTCTACAGCTGGTTAATATATTTATTACATATCTCTCCCAGATTGACTCTGGGCTTAAATTAAAAAAAAAAAAAAGTTTCTTTTTCCTCTTTTTAGTTCCTCATCTGGTGTTTTTGTTATATTTGGCTCTTCCCCGGGGTTTGATTGGATTTGTCAACTTATTAGTTGTGTCAGTAAAGTGATCAACAGAAAGATGGAGTTAGGCTCAGCACAGGGAAATAGGGTATATCAGATTTTCCTGCTTCTGCACGCTGCAGGTCTGGTATCACTTGCAGTGACCAACAGCAGGCTGTACTGACCCTCTGGCAGCTAGCCTGTACGGCCCCATAGTAACACTGATTAAAATTCGGCATTAGCTGTATAGCTTGGATAATACTTCAAGGCTGATTGACTTGCAGTATGCTAGCAGAGTGCGGGTGTAAAGGCAGTTTTCGGCTGTGCCTGCCTTTTGTGCCCGCTGGAGGGTTCCTCCTCCAGCCTCTCCTGGAAGCCTCTCCTGGGCTGTTGCCTCCTGCCCTGCTCCTGGCTGACAGGACCACTTTTATTTCGGTGATAACAGCACGCATTGCTGATTTTTCCATCTCTATGACTGAAATAAAACACGATCCATGTGTATCTCTAGGAAGAAAAATCACCGTTTCTTTGGGTAGGTCACTCATCTCACCTCCTCGACCACATACTGTCTTTGCCCTCTGTGCCATGACAAGTTGGTTGGGGTGGGGGTGCCCAGCTCACTGCCACCACCCTGACCACAGGCTTTCTGCTGCATTTCCGTGCTCCTTGGTCTCTGTCTCCATCCCTTGCTGTTTGTCCTCTGGTCCCACCAGGCAGGTATGATTTTGTGTTTGTTGCCTGCGTGGCGTGCGGCAGGGACACAGTCCAGGGTTAACATTCAGAAATTGTAGAAGTGATGGAATTGGGCAGGGTTGTACTGCTGGCGTGTCTCGGACAGCAGAGTTTGGGTCTCTGACTCCCACAATAAAGTGAGTTACACCTCTGGGAGCCTCGGAGAGTGAGCATGCCTTTGGGATACCTGCCCACACCCGCTCCCAGCCTGCTGGGACCTGGCTCAGATTTTCTGAGCCTGAGGTGGTGAGTTTGTATTCAGTTTGCTCCACGAGTTCACCTGCTTCCCAAACCATGTGCAGTGTTGGTGTCCACACCATCATCCTGCAGTGATGAGTTCCCCAGATGAGTTCCCACAGATAACTGCTGTGCATGGAAATTCCTCTTTCTCTCTATTCCAGGTGCCCCCTCTTCGCTTTGTTAGCTGCTCCCTCCTCCTGTACGGTGGGACACGGCCGCCTGTGTCTGGGCTTTCCCAGCTTTCTCCTGCTCTGCCCTTCAACTCCCATGGAGAAAAGGGAGTTGTAAGCATGTAAGCATGGACCTGGAGAGCAACACGTGTCACTTTTTGCTCTGTGTTCAGGGATCCCTCTGCTGCACCCCATGCTTTGGTGCAAGCAGCCGAGCCCTGCCTTTACAAGTAGGACAGCACCTATAAAAAGAGCATATCTGGAATAGAGAAGCGAAAGCATCGTCAGCCCCAAATAACCCCACTGAGAATTTGCATTGTTTGGTGAAGCCTCAGCCATCCCAGAGCCGTCACGGAGGTGTGATCTCCATGGGATGGTTTTACTTCAGCCCGTGCAGGAAGTGGGAGTCCCCGTAAGCCAGAGGGTGAGGAGGTGAGGCTGTGCTTTGAACAGAGCGGGCGAAACCCTGGCAGAACTCCCACCTACTTCTAAAGGGGTCCGTATGGTCTGTTGATTAAAATGATTTTAATTCAAACCAACATTAGCCTGTTCCTTGTTGCATGGAGCAGGGAGGGAGAGAAAAGATAGGGTTTTGATGCTGTTCTTTTTGCCTTCTGATTCTCAAATTTTGGTGCAGGGTGGGGAAACATCTGCTAATAGCAATCCTCAGGGTAAAGCTTTTTAAAAATATTCTCCATAGGGTTTTGGCCAATTAAATGAAACCAGAAAAAAACCCCACCCCTATATTCAGTGCTTATACTTCATGATGGGTATCTCTCAGGTGTAATTTCATCCTTGATCTCACCCCAAAATTAGAGGTATAACAAACACATCAAGATTGAGGTGAACCAGTGTGATCTGGAGAGATTAGAGCAGTGGGGTCTGTGACCTGCAAAAAATCGGAGTCTGAAGCAAATAATACTCTGTGTGTAAGGAGCACTGAAGAGCACGGATGGGGATGGGAAGAGGGTGCATCAAGCGTCACCTGCTGGTGCAGACACCCACCAGGCTTGCTCAGGTACTGGTTTGTGCACACACTGACTGGGCTCGATGGATTCACCCCCAACTGCTGCTTCAGAGGAAATCTGCATGCTGCCTCTGCTGAAGCTTTGCGGATAAAAACTTGGGGAGGGGTGATGCGTGGTCAGTGTGAGAGCGAAGAGTGTTATATTATCTTCTACCTCTTGCGCTACCTACACCTGAATGTTAATTTTTGCTTTCTGTTCAAGGGAGGCTACTAAATGCAAATTACCTCTCCACCACCAGAGAAACTCGTAAGGTGATGGCAAAAAATATACAGAATAAATTAGGTTAAGCAATGCATTTTGTTAGAGAGAGGGGGAGGTGGAGGACGCTGTAAATATCCTTTATGTACATCCCTATGTAATCCTAGTGGTGTAGAGCAGGAAAGGGCACAGAGCCTTGGGGTTTGCCCAGGAATTTATATAAAATAAGATGCAGCAACAGTGGCAGTCTGTGCTACAGCTAAGCCATAATTAAACACTTCCAGATAGTTTAAATGAGACATGCACATTTAGAAGATAGTTTTTAGTGGTTCATGTCATCGTCTGACTAGCAGAGAAAACAAACAGATGTGGCACGTACTAAAAAAAGATACGGAGGGAGAATGAAGTAGCTTCACAAATTAATCCTTGGTCCTGCTCTGGTGGGGAAAGGACAGGGACTTCCAGTGTCCCCAGCACCCAGCAAAGCCTTGGCAGGGGTGGGTGAGTGCCACTGGGTTTGTTCATGGTTTAACACTGAATTCCTAACACTTCCACTTCCCAGCACTGTCGTTTGCATGACGACCATTGGCTGTGGATCCAGACGTGCCTTGTGGTTGTGCAAGGATGTCAGTGTGTTTCAGGCTGATGCTTTCCGCTCTCCTTCCCTGTCCTGGTGGGTGTAACTCACCCCCAGCTGTCCCTCCATCCAAGCAGGGTGGCAGAGGACAGCTGGGGCTGTGGTCCTGGGCACTTTCACTTACCAGCCACGTTTCTCCCCTGATGAGGGTCAGCGCTTGGTGAAGAGCAGCCAGACAAAGCCCGAAACATGAAGCTGCTGTTGCTGAGCCCGTCGTGGCATGGATGCTGGAGCTGATGGCTGAGGTGTAACTGCCTGACGGAGGTCAGGGCATGGCCCTGTGATTGCGAGCGACTGAACCAGGGTGGTCTAGGAAGCAACTGTCCCTTCAGCTGGGAGGTCTTTTCTCACAGCTGGGATTAGTGAATTGAGAGAGCAAATGCGTTAGCTTGAACCTCCAGGAAGGTGGTTTCCTCAAGGCCAGAGCCACTGAAGCCCATTGGAGCCAGATTCTTTGCTTTTTTTACAGCAATGACAGCATTTGCACGTGGTTACCACCCATCAGGTGTGAAGAGGAAACTTCCAGCTGAAGGGGCAACTGCCTTCGAGCCCAGCCTTGCAATCTGTTAAATTGCTTCAGCTCAATCATGGGGAACTGCCTGAGGATTTCCAAGGAGAGTATCTGATGGGAATGTGCACAAGGCTCGGGAATTCAATCTTAAGACAAAAACAGGGAAAGAAAAGTTCAGCTCCAGCACCATAAGTTCCTGGTGAGACAAACCAGCTAAGTATCTTGTGGGAGTGCTGGCAGCCTGCTCCAAACATACTGAAGCCTTCCCATCAACTCCAGCAAGGAAGAGACCAACCCTGTTGGTGAACAACGCCTGTGCACTACTGGGGTGCTGCCTTGGTCCTGACCTGCTGGGACCTCGCCAAATCCAGCACTTCATCACTATTTGGGACAATAGACTTTGGCAAGGTTATGCTCACTATTTTTAGATCCTTGAAGGAATGAGCAATTCCTTCGCAGGACTGAGCATTTCCCCCCATCCCATCTTCTGCAGAGCCCCTGCAGTAGAAACCTGCATCCCCTGATGTTGTCTGGCCTCTTTGTTTTGCAGGTTTCTACTGCAGGGGCTCTGCAGCAGATAGGATGGGGGAAAATGCAGAGTCCAGCCAGCAGTCAGGCACTTGACGTGGCAGCAGTACCCTTGGTGCTGGGGGAGCATCGTCCTTGCCCACGGAGACAGGAGGGAAAAAAGCCGCTGCTCCCGACGGCTGTGCTGGAGATGCCGGCTGGAGTTAGGACTGGCTTGACGGCTCCTGACGGTAGCAGTAGGGGAGCCTGGAGGCGATTTAACTGTGCCTTTGCCATCACCGTGGTGGTTTCTGTGTGCTCCTGGACGTGCTGTGAATTCAGGGACACTGTGTTAGGATGCCGGGTGGGGCAGGCTGGTGAGCAGGAGCTCATTGCACCCCAGCCATGCGACTGCAGGGGATGAGCTCAGCCTCCCTGCCTTGGAGCTTTGCTTCAATATTTACATAAACATTGACACACGTTTAAGAAGCTTCAGCTGGAATGAGCGAGGCCAAACACCGCTGTGGGAATGTCACCGTGTCCTTTTTTAGAGGGAGCGTGGGGAGGCAGCTGTTGGGTGCAGAGCTCTTTTGGGAGGACGGCAGTTTGAAGCGAAGCCAAGTCTGTAGCAATGGGTGAGCTTTTACGTAGGCCAGAGGTGAGAGACAGAAGAAAAAGGGATGCTTGGATCTGTGGTACTAGCTTGAAACAGGAAGCCAAGACCCAGCTTGGCAGTTTTTGTTAGAGATGTCCCAAGGAAAGCGAAGACCAGTTGGGGACAGAAACCAAACTGGCTTCAGGTCTACCAAGGAGCCTTTAAAGATACAGCACAGCACCCTGACTGGGAGCAGCCCTGTCCTGCCCAAGGGGATTGTCCAAGGGACCCTCGGAGCCACCTTGCATTAACTCCTTGGGCAAATGCTTGGTCCCAGCATAAGAATTTCCGTGATTGTTCTGCGCTGGGAAAGCTGGATTTTCCTAGGCGTTACGCAGACAGCTGAGTAAAGGGTGGTGCTGGCCAAACACTTCCCATCCCCATTATGGATATTTTAATGGTGCTGTGGACTTATTTTCCAGCTCTCTCTGAAAAATAGTTTGGGGTGCATATACACGCACATATGTTGAGCTTGGTGTCTCTCCAGAGAGGGGAAGGGGTGAGAACATCGCTCTGCTATTTGTTTCCAAAGGCAGGATGTACAAACAATATCAATATTTATTAGGCAGCTTTGTTTATCTCAGGATTGTAACAAAGAAAGTGACTTAGATTGTGGTGTTTGTCCTCTTTGCAGTGTCCTATTCCTCACTTGTGATTGCGGGTCTTTCTTAATGCATATTTTATTTCCCTTTCCTGAAGACAACTGTAACCAGAATAGCTTAAAAAAGGAAAGTGGCACTTAGTTGATGGCTGGCTCAGTGGTTATATCATTTCTGCTTTTAAGAGCCCCCCTCTGTGATAAAGACAGCAGCACTCACCACCCAGGCTTACAACAGCAGCTTTCTTGCCAGATTTTGCCCTTCCACCCTTCCTTCCTTCCCCTCAGCTGCTTTAAATAAACAGGGAAGTTTTAAGTTACAATGAGACCAGTAAATTTACTAAATCTCCACCTATGAATGGCTTATTTTGTTCACTTCAGCTTGAATCTGATTTCAAGTGACATCAAGAAGAAGAAAAATATCCCCAAATCCCCAAACCCCACTTACAGCATCGCAAAAGTGCCCAGTCAGCAGTTCCTGCAGCAGCAGCTTTGCTGGAGGCTGTTTGCTGTGCCCCTTGCTGACGAGACCGCAGAGGGGGCAGAGGGGGATTTTTAGGATTTCTCCTGAACTACAGAAGTGAGAATTTAGGTGTTTACTATTTATTAAAGATGCAAAAAGTCAGTCCCATGCACAGGGACTCTCTGCCACTGCTCGTTGCATCTTTACATGAGACGGAAACACACTGTAAGGCACGGCGCTGCCGCCTCTGAAAGCACAGGACTGTTACCAGCTGCTCCCTTTAAATTAATTTCCCCAAAGTCAGTCACAACATGAGCGGAGCGACGATCCTGGTGACACTTCCCGAACACTTAGCACTGGGAGCGAGCGGCACCAGAGGACTCGCGCCATGTTCTGTGCTGCGTATCTCCGGTATAAATAGCCTGGCTGGAGGATCTTTGCCCAAAATGATGATGGGAGGGTGATTTTATGTTAATTCAACATGTCAGCTTTTCTGCAAGCTGTGTTTGAAACCAGGGACCCCAGAGGTCTCTGCTCTGCCTCGATCAGGAGCACTAAGTTGATTAAACTGAACATCAGGCAATGCGAGGGTTGTTCATAGCTGGCTGGTGGGCACGAAGGCTCTTGGTGTGGGCAGTGTTGGGCAGGTAGCTCCTAGGTACTTCACAAACTGCTTGCTGTGTCCTCTTGCACGAGGAGACTAAAAGTCCTTCAGAAAGTCCCTTAGTAGATGGTCGTCTTCTCCTTCCCCTTCTGTGTTTTGACCAGCTGCGAGCGAGTGGAAGGAGAGACAAGAAAGTGAGTAAACCCTGGGGAACACAACCGTGCCCAAGGCACCACGCTTACCAGTACTTCAAAGGGGGGGTTGAGAAAAGTATGTGCAAAGTGGCACTCCATAAGACACGGGCAGAGACCTGCAGTGATTTGTGTTGATTAGCTAACGAGCAGTCTGTTGGAGACAGACTTACAGACCCCTTAGCCTTCATTGCATAGAAAGACCAGTTGTAGCGTTGAGCTTGTGAATCAGGGTCCACCCTGGGCTGTGGTAGCACACGAAGTACTTGGGGAAAGATCCCGAAGACTGATAATGACTGAAAGCAAACGCTGGTGGAACGGCAGCCCTTGCCTGTTTGCAAGGCCCCTGGGGTTTTTGCTTGAGTCATTCAGGTGGGGAGAGCATGTATGAATGTGGAAATCAGCTGCGGCGTGTCAGAACTCAACTCTTCCCATCAATGGGGGCTCCTGGCTTCTGCTCTTCAGGCATCTGGTCCCTCCAGCTCATCTTTTCAACTTTAATAAGAGATGTACGTGTGCTTCCCCTTCCCCCCCAATACGTTACATTTTCAGATCAATTTTAAAAGTAGCCTCTTTAATATTGAATTATTCCTGATCTCTATTGTCACTTCTAGCTGATTAGTTTAAGGACTGTGCTTGGTTTGTTTAATAACCTCTTGACACTAAACAAACAATCTTGAAAAGGGAACAATTTGCAAAACAGAAGGAAAACAAATAACCTACAAGGGCACCCTCTTCAAAATAGAAAGACTGATTACATTAAAATGGCAAAATAATTCTAGACATTAAAAGAAAGTATATAGATATTGGCTTATCTATATTCAAGGAAGATTTAAAAACACCGCAAAGTTAAAGTTTTCATTAGCAATACAGTGAAATCTCTCAATTAGAATTCCTGGAGCATATTAAATGGTATTTAGTTTCTAACTCAATGCATCATTTTCTGTTAAATAATTGATCGTGGTGCAGAGATTGTGTTTGTGTAGTTTAAGAAAGTGATTAGACCAAAGAACGTTTGGTAGGAAAGTTGCATCAGTAACTCCAGCACTGCTCCAGGATATTGTGGAGGTGCTCTGGTAGCAAGGCCAGCCACCGAGGTGGGCAGGCGTTGGGGCTGAAGTGACTTGGGACAATGAGAGCTCCAGATCACAAGGAGCTCGTCTTGAACACAGTGAGTGGAGCCTGATGCCTTCAGAGACCCAAACTAGCCACAAATGAGATGCAGCTGGGAGGAGGGAGAGTCCTTCACCCCCAAATCACACCTATTAAGTAAACAGAGGGGAAAAGGCTGAAGTTCTGGAGATGCTGAAGGAAGACCCAGTGAGGAGCCCATAGAGTCCTGGCAAAGGCTACGTGGGATGGGGTTAGCCTGGAGGGGGATGAAACCAGCAGGGATTTCACTAGAACCTTGCACCTCTGTGACCAGTGCCTGAACCCCAGTGCTGTTGCTTCTCGATGTGACATTAATTTACCCTCTACCCATCTGGTGCCTGCAGTTGGGGAGCACAGTGATGTTACACCTCTCTGTTGCCACAGTGCAAGAGATTCTGTCTTCAGATGTGTGTACTTAAATAGGATTTAAACCGCTTATTTCAGCCTATCCCTCAGCTGGGTTTGGATGGAGAATGCTTTAACCATCCTTTGTGGCTCGGTCATGGCTGGAGTGGTGCAATCACAGCTGTGTGGAAGGTGCTGGTGGAATTCCCACTTGTCTGAGGTTAAAGCCAAGGTTTCTTTTATGCCTTTCAAGTGGACAGGTCTCTTTGGAAACTTCAGTCCTAGGTGAGCAAAGCCACTTTCTGGGCTGCAGGAACACCACCCAGATCTTCAGGGCTTCACTCCATTTTACGAGGTATTTAGGCTGATTGAACGGTACAATATAAAGCCTATAATGTTTAACCACCAAGATTTTGGGTAGCACTTCTCTCCCCCCCCCTCAAGTTTTTAATTTTGATTTGCTTATATTCTTTAATGACATGCAATTACAGTTTCAATGTAATAGGTAGGAGGCTTTATATTTGTACTGCTTTGTAGTAAAGACATAATTACTGCGTTTATGAATCAAATCCCTTTATGTATCATAAATACTTATTAAAACAGCCACTGGCAATTTTACCTCAACATGTTTCTTCATGAAGTAGGATTTATTGCCTATATAAAAATGCCAGTCTTTCCTGGATCTCCCTCCCCTACAATTGCTTGGCTTGCAGAATCCCTGTGGCTGGTTTGGAGTGGTTCAGCAGGTGAGACATTTTATAAGGCACTTAAATAGCTGTGTGTGAGCGTATACAGCTCATGTGCCCTGAAGACACTTTCATGATTATTGTTTGTGCTCCAGTGATAACTCTAGTCTGCCTTTTGCTCAGTACGGTGTGAGCAGGCCGTAGTAGATGCCATCTTCATCTGAGCCACGTTTGGGACTGATTTGGCTGTAGCCCCTGCTGTACCACTTCTGCTGCAGCAGAGGTGTTTGCCCACCATATGCTGTGCACTGAGCAGGGACAGGTGGATTGATGCTCTGGTGGGAAGGTCTCCGTAAGCCTTTGAACTGTCCAGTTTTCTGCATGAAGGTGGGTTTCATGCAACTGGAGAAAGTTTCCCTTCAAATACAATTTTTTGAAAGGCAAATGTTATTTCCCTGTCTCTTCCTCCTATCCTCAGACTGATTGAGAGTCCTCCCTATCTTTAGGAGGAGACCAAGGTTGCGGTGGGAGGTGGCAACACACAGGGTAGAGATCTGGGAAAGATTTAAACATGGCAAATTGTTTGACACTTCAAAGGCTGCTGCCAGAAGGAAGATTTGATCCATGGACTATTGAACAGTAGGCAGCTTTGATTTCTGTAGACAAAGGATCAGAGTCCTAAACAGTTTAAAAGGAAGGTTGGTAAGGCAAAATCCTGCAAGGTGGTGCCAGAAAGTTCATGCCAAATTAACCCAACTTCGCTCTCTCCTTGGCTAAGCTAACGCCATAAACACAACTGCAGTAAATCTCCTCCATGGAAATGTTCTCTTGAGAAAGTACTTTTACCAGGAGTCCTTGGTGGAACTAGAAAATTCGGTTCTCAGCAGATGAACAAATAAGGTTGATAGGGAATTAGTTTACAGAGAGACAACAGCAAGCAAGGAGCTTAATAAAGACTTTTCTCAAAGGTAGGTCATAGGACAAATTTTTTTAAATGACATTTCTTAATGGCCTGAAAGGCAACACAGTATTTATTGCATTAGCCACTGAGACACATTCAGGAGATCTGGTCAGTGGAGATCAGAATCAGTGTTTTTGTTCAAGAACCAGCAGAAATGGAATGAAATGTCGTGAGAAGTCCAAAGCCCTGCATCTGGGCACTCAAGACAGTGTTGGGGGCTGGGAACTAGAGAGGGCAACCACCCACTGTGCTCCAGGTACCAAGCATTCAACTGTAACCTTACAACTTGACGGACTTCCCCCAGACAGAGGAAAGTGAGATATCATTACCATCACACAAGGTCTGTACAAGTCCTTGCCTAGAATAATGCATATTTGGGTCACACATCCTCAGGAAAGATGAATTTATCCTGGAACAGCTACACAGAAAGACTGATAGAAACAAAGCAGAAGGGAGAGCTTATCCTGCAGAGGAGGCTGAGTGCTTGGTGAGCAGGGACAGGAGTGCTTGTTGTTGAGTGCACTTTCTAACAAATACATGGGGGGTGGAGAAGGAACAGTTTGAGTGAGAGGACAATGCTGGGTAAGAAAAAAGATGTATGTAACTTCATGTAACTATAACCATGAGCAATGGGGGGTCAAAAATGTCTACCTACCAGCAAAAAACCTTCTGGAATGGCTCCCAAGAGTATGTGAGGAAGGGTACAAAGACCTCCTGGCTTACCAACAGGGTATGTTACTCAGACACATGTAAGAGCAGGGGACAGCAATCTTGGGTGTCCCTTTCTGTCACAGAGCTATTCTTAATGAGCCCCTTCATGCCCCCTTCACGAGACAACACATGCAATTTAAGAGCATCGTGAAGGTCCTAATGTGCCTGCTCTAATTTATCGGCTGGCTGTTATTCCTTTTTCATCAATAAGGAGTAATGACACAATGAGCCCTGTAGTTGGATCATTAATTAGGGGAGTTTTCACCTTTCAATTAAAAAAAGCAAAACAAATGCTTGCTGGAACCTTTTGTTGCAGTCCCGGGGGAGGGGGGAGGCAATCACCCCGTGCAGGTAGGGCAACCAGGGAGTTTCATTGAGCAATGCAAGGTGCCATCTCCAGAGCTGATTGATTGGCCCAGGAAGCTCGTTTAACGTGATATCATCTATCTTCAAGACTAATCAGGCACAATGAATAAAAAAGAAGAGAGGCAAGCACGTTAGTAAGAGTAGGTTGGTGGCTGATAAACAGATAATTACACAAAGCGAAGCTGTCATGACAATAAATGTGTTTTAGGAAGAAGTCACCTCATTCTGAGAGAAGCATAGAGAAGTTTAAACCTCACCATCAACCAGGAACGAGGGGGATGAAAATGGATTTGCCATACAGTAAATGGTGCTGGGATTTGTCACAGGGGATATGTGGGTGCTCTGGACACTGTGTCAGCAAGCTCTGGTGCTGCTGGTAGGTGGTTGTTTCCCAGGCATTTGATCTGCAGTTTGTTTTTCAGATGTATCACAGATCCTGTTAGCCTCTGGAGACATCGGATGGACATGTCCCGGGTCAGCTGCAAAGGGAAACATGGGATGCTCCTACCCTGGGGAGCTGCTGGGACCCTGTGCTTCACCCTGTACTCTTCCTCAGCTTTCTGGGGAACCTCAGGAACCTTGGTGGGCATCCCTTTGACCACATCTCCAAGACGTGGTCTGAACCAAGGGTTGCAGAGGCTGACTGAGATCCAGGGCGAGCCGGCTGCTGGGCACGTTTCAGTGGGAGCAGCTGAGTGTTGAACTGTGGTCTCCCATGGTGCCAGCGATGGAGGGGAGAGACCTGCCATGCAGGACCTTGACCCTCTCGTGATGGAGGCCTGTGAGCCTCCTCTGTGCTGGCATTTTGTGGTGGTACGGGGCTCCAGCAATGGGGTCCTGAGGAGGTGGCTGTGCAGGTGGTGCCAAGAGCCTTCCCCAGCCGAGCTCACCGCTCCCCTTCTCTCTCCACAGGGTGGCAATGCCTGCCTTCAGCTACAGCAACCCGGTCCTGCCGCTGCCACAGCACACAGTCTACTGGGGAGCAGCTGAAGACCCCGGGCTGGAGGGTCCCTGGGCACCCAGCACTGCCGGGGGCTCTGACACAGCCTCCGGGTACAGCCCGTGGGGACAGGGACATGGGATGCCCTGGGCAGGAGGTGCTGCTGGCCAGGGTTGGCACCTCTGGCTTGACACCTCTTCAACATCACAGGGTGTTTCTGCCCATCGCTTTGGGGTGCCTCTTGGTAACATCCCCAGCTATGCTTCCGTGTCTCAGTGCCCACCTTGCTGCTGCTAATCGCCCTGGGGTGCCACCTCCTGCTGCACTGATGATGTGGATCAGCCAGACCTGGTGGGAAATCTGCTTCGTGATGTCTCTGGGATCAGAGTCGAGACCTGTTGCTCACTTAGCGGGTGTGCAAAACCCCTGTCACACACTCACGGGCAGTAAGTCACTGGAAGGTGTTTAATTTGGCCTCGTAAATATGTGTGTGGCTCTAAGTTCGGGCTGTCTCCTGCAGAAGCTGCCAAGAGATGGATCAGTGGCAACAGAAGTAGCTGCTGAATATCAGACGTTAAACAGACAAAAGTTAAGCTTGTCATGGAAAGGCACTGAAAAGGCAGGTGCTAGAGAGGAGCAGCTCCGGGGGAGAATTGAAATTAATTACTCCAAAGCATCTGACACCATTTGTTTATTAAAACCCACATATCTACACATGCATGAGAGGGTGTTGTGGCCAAACACAAGCTCACGCCACTCCCGTGGCCGAAGGTTAAGCTGTAAGACGGTCAGAAGCCCGTGGGAGCTGAGCAGCAGCACTCTGCCCTGCCGAAGCAGCTGGAGCCCGTGGGTGGGAGCGGGGCTGGGACCCCGCAGTGCTCCTGCCTTCGGGACTCGGGAGCTGCTGCCACCCCCAGGGTGTCCCTTCTTATAACTGAATATTTACAATATGCCGAGCCAGACAGCAGAGGCAGGTGTTGCATTTTAAGGCATGCAGGAGGCTCAGTTGTGTGTATCATTGTTCTCAGGACTGAAGTCAAAATTTAACCCCATCTCTGTTTCTGCCATGACAAGAGAGCTCAGACACATGTCCTCTAATGATGTCATGTGTCAAAATTTCTTAATGACTCTTTTCCTTCTGATTTCTGTTTAATTTGCCCCCTCTCTTTCTGAAGATTACTCCCTTTTTACATCGCTCCAGATAAAGAGCGTTTAGTTAGCGGGAAAGAAAAGATTGCCATTGAAGAACTAAGAAAAGCACTGGATTAATTCTCTGCCTGCAGCTAAACTGAGAGTTCATCTCCTAATAGGCCATTTCAAAGCAGTTAGATTTACTCTTTTAGACTAACCACACTGTCTGAACAATATTTTATGCCTGTGCTAAAATATAATAGGCTAGAGAGACAACTCAGATGTCAAGAGTAGATAGTGCTGTCAAAGTAATTTGTCTTGGGTAATGGATAGACGGACATGACTTTGAAATATTCGGAGAAAGAAATCATTCCACATTTGAATGGTTTGTTTCTTTCCCTTTTAAAAGCCAAGACTGTATCATTTAAATAGTGTCTATCAGAAAGTCTTTATTTTCTGTGAAAATAACATAGGTATTGCCCGTGAGGAGGACACGGCGCAACGGGACTTTGCAGTGTCTGAGAGGGGAATTAGGCGACACGAGCACGGTGCTGCCAGTATTTGGGGGAGTTTGAGAATGGATTAAAAAAATTAAATCCAGTGCTCTGGGAAGCAGCAGCTGTGCGGCTGAGAGATGCTTTTCAGCCAAGGTGTTCTGAAGTCCATGAAGGAGTATGACACTGGCAGTTGTGCTTCTCCCATATTAATCATTTAGATCAAAAATGCTACTAAATCACATGGGTAATTACCGAAGAAATGTAAGTAACTTTCTCAATGTAATGTTTGTCATAAGCCTCCCCACAGCAGAAATGTTATTGTTGCTGTTTATAGCTTTTAAAGTTTTTTATCAGCTTCCTCATAGATAGTCAGCAAATACATGTATACTTAAGGGATATGGATGACCTGTTATCCAGCCTTGTCATTTGTCCAAATGTTCTGGAAGAAAGGCTTAACTTAGTGCTTTGCTAAGAAAGTATATACGAGAACTTAGAAAAAGTCAGAAAAGTCTTAAGAGAATTCGTTGTCTTGTGTTAAAAAGATGAAAAGGAAGTTGGTAGAGTCTTATTTTGCAGAATAGAGAGTAGGTAAGACTTTTAATGTTTACTTAGTCCCTTCACACCACTGTGCTGGGTAAAAGAACTGTTGAGGAAGGAGCCAAGAACATTTATGTGCCCCTTAAAGCCCGTTTCCACTGCAGGTGTAAATGGCTCCGGCTAGCACAGCTGATAGTCACCACGTTTGGCATCTTTCCTAGTGCTGCGCTGCGCTCTCCCAGCTCCTGCTGAGCTGTCTGGAGGCTGGAGGGGTTCTGCCAGGGCACACGCAGGGTCATCCGTGGGGATGGAGACTGGTCCTGCCCCAGACTCAGAGTCTGGGACCATCTTAGCCATGCCCATCATGGAGAACCTCTTTAAAGGCACAAAAAGGCCTATAAGTCAAAACAAAATCAGCACACGGTGTGTGCAAATACTTCCTTCACCGAGAAAAGGGCCATCTCATCTGGAAATGAATCTGTGCAAACTCAGTGTAGAAGTGCTAGTAGAAAAACACTCATTGATTCAACTCTGCCTGATCGCAGAACGGTGTTTGGATGGGGACCAGCTACTCCAGGCATAGGGGTGCTCTGCAGGGCTGAACCCCCATGCCTTGGTGCCTGCCCCTTGGCAAAGCGTCTGAAAAACTATCCAACACTAGCAGCACATTTTATTCCCTACCCCTCATGCCTGGGTATAAATGACCACCAAATAACATGGGGCCATAGCAATAAGTCGCCTCACTTGGAGGTTTCTCAGGAACTTTCCACAGAAAAGTAAATATCCAGCTTTGACATCCCTGTTTTATGGGTGAGTACATTGAAGGGTGGAGAGAGACTTGCCCTGCTGGGGTTAGAGGCAGCGCTGGGAACAGGGTGTAGGTGTCAGGCTAGGGAGTCTCACGTTTTAGTGACAGAAGTGACACTTGTGGGTAAAACGTCCCTTTTCTAGTGCTACTCTGCTACCACTTGCAGCCATTTCTATTCAAGGCATACTATTATCAAATCTTGTGGGGAGCCCCTTGAGATTTGCAGTTGATAACTAAAAGAAACTCCTTTATGTTCATAATGATAAAACAAAGCATCAAGTCATTCGAGCTGATTTTACCCAAGACATTTCCTGAATTATTGCTCTCTCGCAGCTGTCATGGGCTTGAAGCTTTCAAAAGCCCATTTTGTTTCTGCTCGTAGCTCTTTCATCGTCAAAGACTGGTGCTGTACCCCTGGGTTTGCTTGTGCAGCTCAGAGAGGAGTGAGCGACACAGCTCCTCAAAGTTAAACAAAAAAATCCTCACGGTTAATGAACTTGTCTAATTTTATGCAGAAAATGCTGCCATCTTTCCTTTTAAAACTCACTCCAAATTCCAGGTTGATACCGATGGGGATAGTTTCAAAAGCACCTCAGACTTAGATGCAAATCCCTTTGACTTTCAGCCAGACCTATACACTCCGATATACTTTTTTTGGGGGGAGGGGAAGATTTTCAGTTGTCAAAGCCTTTTAAGCAGCATCACAAACCCACCTGGCTTCTGTTAAGCGCTGTGGCCAGCCAGCAAAAATCAATGCCTCTCTACTTAGCTGTGCAAATCCCATTTACTGTAATTACCCGTGTAACAAAATGATATGGCTCTACTTTAAGAGTCTCCAAAGCTGCTTTATGATCTTCCTGCAGTGTTTTATGCATGTTGTTGGGTTTTCCCCCCCCTCAAACCTTGAGCAGTGGATGTGAAAATAAAAAAACCCCAAACAACACATACACAAAAAGACAAATAATGTCCCTAAAATGATTAAATTCCTATGCAGGTGAGTGGGTAGAAAAGCTCTTGCCTACCCTGAAATCAAGTTGACCTAAATTATACAGTATAGATTATTGCATTTAGAATAATAATGGTGTGCTGGATATAGTGGAGTGATTTTAAACCAAGGACGTACAGCCTTTGCTGAGATCCGTCCAGGTTTCTTAATCTGATTTATGATGCAAAATTTAGGTCAGGTGGATTGATTCCTAATAGAGATATAATGAATCAAAATTCCTAGAATGACTTTATTTTGCACAGAGGTGTCAACAAGCTGTACTTCTCTATTTGTGCACCTGGCGTGTAATGATTCTCTTGCAAAAATCATAATCCATCAACTCCTCCATTCAAGAATATCAATCAGTGCCAGGAACAAGACTATTTTAGCCAGGAGTTCTCAGTCATTTTCTTTTCCTCTTCATGAACACATAAGGCGCTGTGACATTTAAATTGTGCTTTGACATGTAATCATTAAATGTTTGAAAATGTCTCATTCAGTTTTTGTTGCCTCATCCATTTGCTTACACCGGCTTCTTGTTTTTGCCATTGTTCCTGGTGTTTTTAGCTTATGATACCCATATTGTCGCTTGTAATAGCTGGAGGCAAATTGTCTCAATTTCCTGACAAGAAACTTGTTTTTAGTATTAGAAAACTAAGATTAAAGCTAATGGGATGTCTGTTCTGCCTTAATGGAAATTAAAACAAATAGAACCATGGAATAGTTTGGGTTGGAAGATCATCTAGTTCCAACCCACTGGCCATGGCCAGGGACACCCTCCACTAGACCAGGTTGCCCAAAGACCCATCCAAGCTGGTCTTGAACACTTCCAGGGAGGGGACATCCACAACTTCTCTGGGCAACCTGTTCCAGTGCCTCACCACCCTCATAGTGCATAATATCTTCCTAATATCTAATATAAATCTACCCCAGATCTTTCTCTTAACATATCTATCTTTGACATAACAAGCCAACTTCAAGATGATCATCATAAAACCTGTGATATAGGCAGGAACATAGATCTACAGGAGCTTCTTGCTAAGATTTATGTCCTGTGTGTTTTCCTGTGTTATGCATGATTTTCTGCCAGGGTAAAAAGCAAAGTTACTTGATCAGGCCACTCTGTAATTCTCAGGCTTCTGACAGTGTCATCTGTTGGGCAGCTTTCTGGCTATGCGTGAGGAACTGATACAAAGGGTTTGGCTGGAAATGCAACAAAACCCTTATACTCAATAGCAGTTTTGGGCAGGGCTGGGTGCGACAGTATAATTATACTATAAGGACATATACAGGCACAGCATCATTTGTTATTGCTGGCATTAATTGTTATTGCTTTAATAAACAATAACAGTGGCTTCTTACTCTTCTTGCTGAATCAATGTGCAAATGTCTAAGTCAAGACAACAGCCTGGTGGTGCGAGGCGCTCTGTCGATACCATGGAGAAGCAATGCCTTCTCTAGAGAGCAGGACTAAGTGACCACATTATTTTTTAATTTGCTCATTGAGTTACAAAAATTAACTTAAAATAGACTTAAGGTGGAGACCTCTATAAAGCATGTTGAAATAGTGCCGGGAGATGGCACTAACATTCACTTTGCTCCCGACAGTGTGCTGCTGTTAAAAAAAAAAAAAAAAGCCCCTAATGTTCTGGCAAAGGTTGTTAACTTTGCTACTTTCAGCCAACATTCAGCTCGGTGGTGTGACCACTAACGTCCTCCTTCAGCCTCTGCTGGCTACTACCTTCAGCCTCTTCCCCGAAGCATCCTGTGGCATTGCATAGATGGTTGGGGACTATGTGAGAGCTGGAGGTCATCTTCATATCTCTTTCCCCTGGGTGAGAAAATTGCTCTTTGTGGAATGATTAGAGACCCTGGGGTACAGGAGAGCCCCATCCCCATTTCCCAGTGTGGAAGCATCCACAGAGGTGCAGCTTTTCCTTCCATTTAAACAAGTTGAAAACAAAGGGGGCTGCTGTATTAAGTGCTGTTTGCCATGCTGGATGCAGGCAGCTATCTGTGGCTTGTAGAATGATTGTATCTTTATTGCTAGCCCCCCAACACGCACAAATCCAACTGCTCATCCTTGCGCACATGCTCAGAGTTATCCCCCATCCAGCACGTGGCAGGCTGAGATGCTGCTTGCCCCCAGACTTCCTGCAGATTGTCGGGTTTTTTTCCCCTCTCTTGTAATTCTGTGTGTAACTGAGAAAATTATACCTCATTTCTTCCTTGGTGTAAATTGATGCAGCTGCCTTGGAGGTGGCGGAGCTGTGCCAGAAGGTACCAGCCGCGAGCCTGGCTGGGAGCCAGTGCTTGGCACAAACTTGCTGAAAGCTGTGTACAAACAAGGCTTGTCACTATGTATGTTATTGCCCTTTTGTTTAGGATATAAATATGTCCCATACATGCTAGCAAGCCTCTCGTTTGCTATTTCAATGGAGAATCCTGTAAAACAGCTGTCATGCTGTCTCCTGTCACATCGGTTACAGATGCATGTGTCCTTCCCCATAATAAACAGGTATGAAATTGTCTTTATGCAATGCGCCAGCCCTTGTCACCAGGAACGCAAACAAGAGAAGCTCAGAAAAAAAATTGCCCTGAAAGCCAACACTATGATGGAGCACCATGAAAGTTACTTGGACCTCTGTAAAAAGGTTTACAAGCAGAACGTTTCAGGGCACGAAGTACTGAAGTAATGGTGATGGGTGTAGAAAAGTGAGGTGAACTCCTAACTTGTCCATAAGGTCATCTTCCTACACTAGCTGCAGATGAATGGTGGCAAAGCAGCCCTTCTGCTGGCCAGGGCCAGAGTGGGGTGCTGGGAGACACTCCTTCCTGCATCCAGCAAGATGGGTGCATGCTTGGGGGTGACAGCTTTGAGAATAAGTGTCTGTGTAAGAAGGTATAGAGTGGGAAGAAAGGAGATGAGCAGGATTTCAGGAGTGTTATCCCTTCTCTGACTCTTGGACCCATTAGATGCCTTGTTATTGCTGAAGGTGACTGCTAATTTCGACTGTATTTTTTCACTGGGTGACTTTGGGTGAGAGCAGGCTACCAGTTCTCCTCTCTGAGGGACCTCCAAGCACATACCTGTGCAAAGGACTCAAAATGTCTTGCGACCCTTGGTGTAAAACTCTGCCCGGCTCCCATGACAGGCCAGTGTCAGCTTGGGAAGACCTGAGCAAGCACGGGTCCTGTGTCTGAGTGCCCAAATTTCCCCCATCTGTCTTTGATAAAAAATCCCAACATACTTAGAGCCACTCAGGCACTGAGCTCTAACATAGACTTGCTCTTACGCTAAGCACTACTCAAGGGAGAATCAGTCTTCAAGATGGGTAGGAAATTAAGCTTAATACTTTCTCATTCCTGGGCCCTTTTGTATCTTACACTCAACTCCCACCTTGTACACCAAATGTTTTGTGGCACACCTCCTGTTTCCGATGAAGTGTTTCTTTCCTGGCGGCTGACATTGGTCCTTCATGTGACATCCTTAAGTGTCAGATTGTGAAAATCTCCCTGGCACCAATGGAGTGAATGAGACAGATTTGCAGAGATGAGGATCTGGCCCATACATTTTATTCACATTTTCTTAGGCGATGTCTCTGAGGTGGATAATCATGAAGCTGACGGCATCAAATAAATTGCCTATTAGTTATTAGTATCTTGTTTCATACAATAACAGTCAAATCTGCTTTCATCTGACAGCGGCATGTGGAGGTTTGGGAAGTTTTGGGGATCCATCAGGGATAATTTTTAGCAAAGACACAGTAGTTCAACAACAAATAATTGAGGTCATGCACTGACCGTGAGGTGAAGGAGCCTCTCAAGACAAGGCTGGTCAGCCTTTTGTATTGAACATTGACGTAGTTCTCCATACCAAGTGTGGAAAGAGCAATGTCTTACGGCTTGGAAACTCTCTTCAGCTGATGAATTGCCCGTCTCCTCCCACTTCAGCAATGTGCTGTCAAACTCATAAAAGTCTTACAAAATTCTGTTTGCACCTAAGCCAACAATATTGAAACCATGCGGTGTACTACCAGGTCTGCCGGCGATACAGCAATTAGTGAAGTGCTCCTGGGCACGGCACACCACACGCAAACCAAACCTCTGAGACAGGATTTTAAACAGAGATGCTGAAAACAGAAGTGCTGAGAGAAATCAGAGTAAGAAGCCCCACTCTGGAGAGCATTTCTAAGCAGCATTACAGGAAAATGCATGTTTAAAGAGGTTACATTCACGTAATTGAGGACTGAAACATTGCAGGGAAAGACAAGAGATGTTTTATTCTGGACTCCAGTGAATGATGGTTTCAAGGAAATTGTTACAACTCCTTGCGAATGTGTATGGTGGGTTAGACATGAGGAACTGGCCTCACAAAATCAGAAAGGTGCTGGTTGATGAAAACACCAAAGACTCAGTGGTATGGGGAGGAGAAACTACTGCCCCGGCTGCTCTCCTTCCTGCTGGCGGTGGGCAGACATGTGTCCTGCTTCAGCCAGCACAGCTCAGGTGACGGGATGCCTCTCCTTGCTGGCTTCACATTGACCAACATGATCACAAGAGCCAAATCCTAATGCTTGGACACTTCAGACATACCTTTGGCAAACGCACGTGGCTATTGGTGGTAAAATCCTACTCTGCTGCACCTAGCTCTGCCCTCTTAATTTTACTCCTCTGAGATCACTTTACCAGTAGTTATTACAGCTAACCAAGGCATCATGCCCATCAAACTCAGTTTTACGAGGCAGGCCAAACTTGACCTAATAGCTGTGGGTTGAAGGTGTTTGCATGATATATTCATTTTGGCACACCACACTAATCCATGCAACTCTCAGTGCAGCAGGCTGGGGACGGCGTTGTCAAAATGACATGGTTCTCACTGAGGAAGGCTGCAACCTCCGAAATCCCCAAATTACACACAGGAAGTACGTGGTGATACCTGCTGACATTTTGTACAGCTGCAGACAAAGGTAGCTGTCCTGGTAGAGGAGGACATGGGAGTTGGTAGGGACTTGCAGCTGGAGGGAAAAGGCAGGAAAAATAAACCAAAAAGCCTTCAGACCAGGGAGCTACCACCCTTCTCTTGGATGCTTTGTGTGTCAGTGGTGGAAGTAACAGGTTATAAACCCATACAGGTTTATCCCCATTGCTATGTGAGAACAGTAATCTGTTAGGGACAATTGGTGAAGCATCATGCCTCCCGATGCCAGGAAAAACTCATATTACTGTGTCTTCTGTAAGGACATGCTGGGACCATACTGCACCCTCCTACCCCTTCTTGATCCTCCTAGATCAGGGGATCACTGACCTCCATGCCAGCTCAGCACACATCCCAGCACAGTGATGTCCTGGCACCCGCTGTTGAGCAGAGTGCTCCGCTGCTGGGCACCGCAGGCAAGACCAGAGTGCTGGCCAGTATGCCTTTGGCAATACTGAAATGAATTAAATCAAACTGATTTAATTGCTGCTTCCAGGGTATTGCTCACTGCTTTGCTTTTGCCTGGAGGTTGCTGTGGGTCTGAGGGCTTCTGAGGCAAGAACGGTTTGCTCTCACCTGACTCGTGTCCAAGCTGATGTGTGGGGCTGGCTGCCTTTTTGCAAGGAGGGCGGTGGAGCAAAGCCCATGAACGCAGCAGTTGATGCAGCCATTGGGTTTAAAATGATGCTCTGGGTACGTAAAATCACAGGCAATGGTGCATCTCTGAAGGGAACAACTGTAATAGTTGCCTCAGCTTGTTGGACTAACTCTAAAGTTTGATTTGTCTGTAAGCCTCAAGTTCAGAGTCTTTTCATGACTTTCCCTGAGGATCTTTCAATTTCTCTGAAATATTGCAATGGGTGGGCTAAGGTCCAAGCAGGTCAGCTGAGCTCTTACGAGACTTGTCAAGGGCTGAGTGTCCAGTGTCCATGCAGCCCTGGCTCCTCTCCCACCTGGGACCCACCAGCAGGGCAGTTTCACCTGCTCCTCTCAACTCTTTGCTGGGGAAAGACACTGCTCTCCAAAGACCGGCGGCAAAGGGGTGGTAGCACACCAGGCCATGAGCATCCACCTCTGGACCATCCTTGCTGTCTTTCCATATTTATGTAGGATCTCCACACAGCTTTGTACTTGGGTGCCCTGTCTTCTCCCTCTACTTCTCTTCAGGTTTTCTCATCTGCAAAGTTCAATTCGGCCAATACTGGTGACTCACAGAGCAACGCCGCTCTCCCAAATCACAGTCCCAGTTTGCCTTTTTTGACATATCCTAGCGGATGCCAGGTCACCACCTCAAGCTTTTCCATCCAGGCTATGCCTATGTCCTACTCACTATTTCTGTACAGCAGCTCCAAGCTACCACCTATCCATCACCCTCCAGAGTTACATCTTTCCTCCAGCCTTCCCTGCACCCACCTTTCCTCTTTGCCTGTCAAATGCAGCTTGTTCTGGTTTCGGCTGGGATGGAATTAGTTTTCTTAGTAGCAGGTATAGTGCTGTGTTTTGGATTTAGGATGAGAATAATATCGATAACACACTGATGTTTTGGTTGTTGCTAGTCAATGTTTACACCAAGTCAAGGACTTTTCAGTTTCTCATACTGCCCCGCCAGCAAGGAGGCTGGGGGTGCACAAGAATCTGGGAGGGGACGTGGCCAGGACAGCTGACCCCAACTGGCCAAAGGGATATTCCACACCATATGACATCATGCTCAGTGTATAACTTGGAGGAAGCTGGCGGGGGGTTTAGACTATGACTCAGGAACTAGCTGGGCATCAGTGGTCTGTGAGTGGTGAGCAATTGTCCTGTGCATCACTTGTTTTGTATATTCTTTTTAAAATTACTATTATTATTACTATTACTATTATCATCATCTTCCTTTTTTGTCATATTAAACTGTCTTTATCTCAACCCACAAGTTCTACCTTTTTTTTTCCGATTCTCTCCCCCATCCCATTGACAGGAGGGGAGTGTAAGCAAAGGGCTGTGTGCCTGTTTTAGCTGCCTGCCAGGTTAAACCACAACACAACTTGATGGGCTTGTGGAGATCCACCATGAAGTTCCCTCTTTGGGTTGTCGGTGGTCATCTCTTCCTCTCTGTATACCTCCCTGTACCTTCGTGCTCTTCAGCAATTCCTTCTTCAGATAGTCCTACTCCAAAATAATCACTTGTTGGTGCCCTGAGGTCCACAGGTCCACTGACCCTGAGGTCGGTGCTTAAGCCCTTGCTCTCACCCTGCTTATCTGTAGCTGTCTCTGGGCTTGAGCTGGACATGTCTTTTTAGTCAAAGTTTGCTAAGGGTCTGGCATGGGAGGCTCTTCATTTCTGAGCAAAACCACATTAAACTACAGCTTTGATGACAAATGCAAAAATATCCCTCCTCCACCCCAAGAGCAAAGAGTTGGTCTGCATATTTCCTAAGAGGTGAAAAGGGGTGAAGTAATCTTTATTTACCCTGGTACAATTCAGAGTGTGTGAGTGCAGAAGAGGAACTGCTGTGCAACAGCATGGCCCTCCGACAGCTGCCAGGTTTGCTCTGAGGCTTGGGAAGCTCCACCGTGGTGGGTCCATACCCATGTCTCACCCCCCAGCATGAACAGAGGGGATTTAATCCATCACCATCCGGGCTGAGGAGAGAAGAGGAATTCAGGGAAGGAATCAGAGGGCAAAACAGCCTCCAAAATATGTTTTGGCAATCTGCAGGAGTTTTAAACGCTCGTTTAAGATTATTTTCAGTTTGTGCAGACAGAAGAACTGCTAGGACAGGATAATTAGCTAATTAGCTAAACATAATGTCTGAGTCTCTTTTTTCATCTTTATGCCAACTTTATTTTTAAACTCCCTCCCCTCTAGCCAAAAATCCAGCTGTTTCTCAAAATCACCTTGTGATTAATCTTGGTCCTCATTGTAATCAAGAACAAAAATCCCCTTCATTACACTGTGGCCAGGGTTTCTGCTAAGAGGATTTTGGTCACTATTTTGTCAAATTGCAGATTTAAATAAACATGAGTTTTTACTTAAAAAAGCAATTTGGGCAAAAAGTAATCCTATTTAAAATATTATTTCTGTAGATGTACCATTTACAAAATCCTTTGTGGAAGGATCATTCTTGTTTTAAAAAAATCATTCTTGATTTAAACAAAAAAGTCTGGAGAGAAAATGGAATTATATTGCAAACTTATTTTTGTACAAAAATAAAGACTTGCCCTCACCAAATGCTGCCAAATATAAACAAAGAAAGCTTGAAATTCAGCACAAAAATAGGTTTTTTGCTCCTGTTTGTTTTGACTTTCTTGCTGGTTGATTTATTACCCTTGGCACCCCGCAGCGCTGTCTGAGCAGTCTTTCATTACTCTGCTCTTTTCTTTCGGACATGATGAAACTTTCTGGCTCCTTGCTGTCCTCCCAGCGGTGATGAACCTGGAGCAGGCACCTGGCTCTTCCCAGCCGCTAGCCCCCAGCTCTGCTGCCAGCCACCCACCTTCAACACTGGTGCTTGCTCTCGTCTTGCTTCTGCTGGCAATTTGGGTTGCACCAGTGCGTGCCTGGGAGGATGGGAGATGGCCAGAGGAAGAAAAAATAGAAGAAAAGCAATTAATTAAATAAATTAATCAATTAAGAGCCTAACCCATGCCTCAAACCTTTCCTCCTGTTTACACACCAATTTAAAAAAAAAAATTCAGGGGGTTTCTAGCTGCAGCAGCCACTGAAGCATGGGGATGTTAGGGTATTGGGGCAGCCAGGCAGGCGGGCAGCCAGGGCAGGCTGGGCTCGCCCAGCCTGCTTTTAATCATGTACCTATTTTGTATACACCCCAGCTTGTGTTTTCCACCTTCATTTTGCACCTCTCGCCAAGGAATTGCAAACTCAGAGCAATGAATCCAGGGGATTTACTAGTCAGTGGTGTTGTTTTGAAATACCTAACCCTGTGATTTATTTTTTTTTAGGCCACCTTCATGATGATTGCTCTGTCCCAGCTTGTCAGCTGGGAGCTGCTGGAGCTGGCACCAAGGCAGCAGAGGTGCATCAATGCAGCCCGGGCTGCGCTTGCTGGCAAAGCAAGGAGTGGAGGAAGCCCATGGGATGAGCGCTGGATGGGAGATGGTTGGGGGTGGCATCATCTACTGTCAGTTATCACACACGTGAAAAAGTAGAAATACACGCTCAGGCATATCTGTATATGCACACTCGTGATATCTGGACTGGTTCTTCATGAGACCTACCGTAGATGCTGCCTGGCTCCAGCCCGGCAGTGGTACAGGTCATGAAATCCACGGCCTTTCCCAGTGTTTCCCTCGTGGCAGCCTACTTCTGTCAGTGGCTCAGTACACTCGGTTAACAAGGCTGTAATTAGGCAGAGCTAGTTGGGAAATGTTTTTTCCAGTCCATCAAAGATACTGAGATCTCAAGACTTGCCCTGTTCAGCAGTGGCATAAACAGGGAAGGTTAGAAAAGTGGTTTCATTTGCAATTTTGGGGTGGGTTTTTTTGGGGTTTTTTTTGGTTTTTTTGAGAAAATCCCACCCCAGACACCACAAAATGCCCACTGCCATGCTGTTTGCCATGGGAGAGCATGTGCAAGGCAGAGACTGACACCGGGGAAGTGGCAGGAGGGAAGAAGCTGCAGCAAAACCCTCATCGTAGATTGAGTCACCATGGGGTGCTGTGACGCTGACAAAGAGAGCGGCTAATCCAGAAAGCCTAGAAACATGAGGTCAGCAGATCGTGCAGGTTCAGAAATCACAGTTTAAAAAAAATCCCTCCAGAAGAAAGTTCCGCCTTTACATTTTCTGGTGGTAGGATGCTGTCTAACATGATTTTTGAATGTTTTGTTTTGGCAATATGAGGTCTCATTTCTACCCGTCAGCAGATGTATACAGCCAACACTTGAATATGTAAATTACAGGGTATAAATTAAAGGAGCATTGTGAAGTTCAAAGGCATGTATTGACTATTGCATCATCTAATACTAAGATCTTGCTAACTGCCGAGTGATCCAGATAACCAAGTCCTCTCAAAGGCTGTGCTTTTGTAGCTTGTGCGCTGGACACATGATGATCCAACCAACACTTTTTCTCATCCAGCCCAGTGCCACTGAAATTATGTGGGTGCGTGTGACCTTTGAAGAAATTAAAACCTACACACGAAACCAACAAATTCTTAACTACAAGCTCAACTTCAAGCTTGTACTAGTTCCAGGGAAGTCAACAGAATTATTCACCTCTGAGGAGACACAGAGAAGGGTAAGAGGAATGATCAAGGGCATGCAAGAGTTTCCATAGGCCAACAGACTGGGACTCCTTTTCTTGGAAAAGACTTGACTGTGAGGGAGATGAACTAGAAGTTGTGTTATCTTGAAGGTGATGGATGGAGTGACCAGAGGATTATTCACCACACTGTTGAACACAGGTACAAAGGCCACTAGTGAATTTCTTGAGCAGCAGCTTCAAAGGAAACACAAGAAAATGCTTCCTCACCTGACATCCAATTATGCTGAGCCCTCGTCCGCCTCCATGGACAATTTTGTGTCTCAAGTGGTCAGCCAAGTCTTTTTTTGTTGTTTTCAGAGTGAATAGAAGGAGCTGCTACATCTATAACAAGAGGGGTGTTGGGTCGACAAGTACACATCACATAACAGATACTTTAAAATATTTAATCCACCAAAACCTTCATCTTCTCACTGTACCACTGACTAATTTGTTAGCCCAAGAGGAAGTTGGGCAGCTCTAGCACACCAGAAAGCAGCAGCACCTGGTACCTTTCACCGTGTCACTTGCCAGTCTGGAGCAATCAGTCAACTGCTTAATAAGCAAAACACTTGAAACCTTTAGTGGTATTTTTCTTTGTTAATATGAAGAGGTGACACACATGTCTAAGCAGCACTGACTTGCATTGTGCTACTTTATATGAATGCACATAACCACCTGCGACCTGCCAGCCCCTCATTTGTCAATGGGGAGCAATCATTCAGCCACTTAACAATTGTCAGGAGAAATGCTCCGAAGCTTTCCAACCGGAAATTAAAGCACAGCACTTTGGTGAGTGATTGCAATTCCCTGACAAAGCATCCTGGAGTCTTAAAAATAGCCGTGCATTTTTGTATGTATCTGTAAACAGTTGACAGTTGATTTCTTACTTTCATTTCTAAGCAGACTGGGTAAATTCTGTAATTAATGGTCATTAGGGATTTAGAAGACAAATGAGTCATTCATTAGCTTGGTGTCCAAACTAATGAGCAATAAATGCTTATGAAAGACATGATTTATTTAGTATTTAGAATCCATGTCATTATGTGATACCTGATGAAGATGCCAAGAAACTAAGATGACCCATGCTTGAAGACGCAAGGGACAGCCATCTGCTCTACAGGACCACACCGGTGCCAAGTCTGGGGGAGTCCTGGGAAGTCAGAAGCCTTCCAATGACTAACAAAGGTTAGCTTAGTCAGCCAAGACCAAGTTTTCTCCTAGTGTTAGGTGTTTTCCTAGAGGCTGGGTCCAGGAGTATCATTCCTGGCTGTTTTGGACTGCCTGTCTGAGGTTTTCAATACGCACAGGGCACCACCATGGGCTCCATGTCTTTGTCCCAAAGCTATTTTGGGACTTTGATACTGTCCAGACAAGCAACTGAACTGCTGCAGGAGAAGACCCTGGCTATGCTGCCACACCTGTCATCATTCAGTTTTGTCTGTGATCTTTCAAGAAGCCTTTCCATCCACCCAGCCTTCCTTTCCCATAGTTGAGAGCTGGAGATGTAATAGTCCAGAATGAAGCTAATATGCCAAAATATCAGAAGTAATGAAAAAAGAACATCACAGAAGGCGCATTAGTTACAGCTGGTCCTGAGAAAAATTTACTCTGCATCCTGTTTAAGCAAGCCAGGCAACAAACTGGATGGCTGCTTCACATATTGGGTTCACATGGCAAGGTTTTAGTAGTGGGGTGGTACAGGGATATCTTCTGTGAGAAGCCGTGAGAAACTTCCCCTACGTCCAATAGAGCCAATGCCAGCCATCTCCAAGATGGACCTGCTGATGGCCAAGGCTGAGCCCATCAGTGATGGTGTAGTGCCTCTGGGATAGCAGAATTAAGAACGGGAAAAAAAATAACACCGGGAGCAATTGCAGCCAGAAAAAAGATGAGAAGATGTAAAAGGAACAACTCTGCAGACACCCAGGTCAGTGCAGAAGGAGGGGAGGAGGTTCTCCAGGTGCTGGAGCAGAGATTCCCCTGCAGCCCCTGGAGAAGACCATGGTGAGGCAGGCTGTCCCCCTGCAGTCCATGGAGGATGATGGTGGAGCAGATATCCACCTGCAGCCTGTGGAGGGCCCCATGCCAGAGGTGGAGACACCTGAAGAAGGCTGTGACCCTGTGGGAAGCCGCTGCTGGAGGAGGCTCCTGGCTGGACCTGTGACCCTGTGGAGAGAGGAGCCCATGTTGGAGCAGTTTTGCTGGCAGGACACTATCAGGTACTTAACGCAAGTAAAACCGGGATTGCAGATGGCAGTATTCACCAGTCCAGGCTTATAAAACCTGCTGATGCCAGGGGCAGGGGCTGTTGCCTCAGCAGAGGAGGATTTGTGATCAGGGACAAGGACATGTAATGGGTGCTTATTTTGGAAAAGAAGTTCCTGCACCACTTGGTGTGTGTCTGTGCTTACTCATGCAACCTTGTGGAGTTACTCTCTCATGGCTTGGGCTCTTCTGGACCTGTAAATCTCCTCCAGCCCTAACACTGAACCCCTTTTCTCCTCTCTGAATTCACTGCTCTTTATTTTGGGCTATTGGAGGAAGAAGGTGCCCTTCAGGGTAACTAGGATCAGCTACCTCAGGTGGTTCCTGCAAGCCATTGCTTTTGGGGAGTTGTGTGAGTGATTCATGGCTTTTGGAAGGACAAATATCTCCTCCAGAAAAGTGGTTTCTAGCCAAGCAGACAGCAGGTCCAGGTCCCTGCAGGGATCCCCACTCATGGCTCTGCTCATGGTGGGCTGGGGGATTGGTCCTGAGTCAGACCAGTGCTCACTCCACTCATTTTGGGAGGAGCTCCATCAAACGAAGAGGGCAAGTTTACAGAGCAGAGACAGTCATTTCTTGCTTGCTTGTTTGCTTGCTTGCTTTTCCTCTTTACAGGGCAGTCAGTCTTCACACGGACCTCTGATCCTGTCACCTGGGTATTCATGGTATGCTATTCAATCCCTGCTGCAAGAAGAAAGCAGGAAAAATACTCATTAATGTTTTCCAGGCACAGAATTGGCATGTGTTTTAATTGTAAGTATTTCGTATGGACTGTTTCTGCACTGGGCTAGAGCTACATTACTAAATGTTTTAGACAGGAATAATTTCAAATATTGGTACAAGCAGACATTTTGAGGACCAGACAATTCAACTCCTTTTCTTAAAAAGAAAAGATCATCAAACTCCCTGGTGTCTGGTGGGGTAAGATTCTGTAAATCTGCCCTGTGACACTTCCACTGCTGTCCTTCAAAGTTCTGAAAATCTGGCATTTAATTAAGACATTTTTAAAAGATAGATGTCACTGAAATGTGCTGAAAGAGACAATTAAAAAAATCTGAAGATTGATTCAAAATAAAAGGATCTCTTCAGATGTGTGATTTTTGGCACAAGGGTCCTCCGGGCCACAACTAATTACTGCAGAGACCAGAGGCAAGACCGAGGTGAGTTCATTTTGCTCCTAAACAAGCTCCACCACGTCCCTGCCAAGAGCAGGGAGTCCACCGGCATGTGGTGTGCGTCACCAGTGTTGTCTGGAGTTGGGAAAGGAATATGAGGAAGCACAAGAAAGCGTCAGCTTTGCAGCACTCCCATGCCTGCGAGAGGTTTGGAGCCGTTGGCAGCAGGAACGAGGTAGACAGCTGACGTCCATGTCATCTCCACGAGGCTGCCGGCAACCCCTGAGCAGGGTCTGGTGGGACTGGGGCTGGCAGGGAGACGCATCTGCCCACCTTGTCTTGCTTCGGTTGGGCACAGCAAGCATGTGGTAGCTTCTCCAAACCTTGGGGGTCTCAAGCGGAATCCTTGAAGAGATCAAAGGTTCTTCTGGCTTGACCATGTCAAAGCTCAGTCTCCGGAGACTCCAATCATCGTGCTATGTAAATGGTAAAGTAATGCACGTGTGTTGATGGAGTGACTTCCCCCCGTGGATACCCTTTAACCGGCCAAGCGAGCGGTGCTGTGCACTCTGAGCTGGCTTTTCCCACTTCAGAGCTGCTGAGTTAATCTTGTCCATCATGGTGGCGTGGCATGGATCTCATCCAGGAGCAAGCAACCTGACGCTTAAATAAGATCAGAAATTTGTGGCTTCGTGAAACATCAGCACAGCTCAATTTATACCATTTAAGAAAGGCATTTATTGTTTCCTTGCATAAGTGGCAGCAACAAAGGTAATGCATTCTCCGTTGCTGTTTTCGAAGGAGATTGTAGCCCTTTTTAACATGTGACTTTCAAGCTCTGCAGAAAACTTACAAATTAAAAGCTCCTGTGGGTTATCCCATTTGTAGTCAATATAGTTGCATTCTGCAGAGGTTTGGTGTAAGTCTCTCACCTCAGAATAGCAGGTGATAAAGTAAGGGTGGGGTTTTTTTATTTTTAATAAATGGGTTATTTGGCATTCAGAAATCCTCCCTTAAGCCCCAGGCTCTGAATTACACTATTGCAAGAGATGTTTTTAATTTAATTGAAGAGTGGTTCTTAAAGACTTGCAGCTCTGGCCATGGTGGGTGCCTTTTGTCACAAAGCCAGTCCTTGGTGATGCTGCCTACCCGTGGGGTTACGTGGGAGTGGGAAACCTGGCATGCAGCGTGGGCTGGATCGCCTGTGTCCTTTGCAAATGATTCTCATTAATTTGGTGATGAATGAGAAAGTGGGGGGAGAAGGGGCATTTTTCTTGCCTTCCTGCTGTCTTAGTTGATTCTCTGTGTAAGAAAGTCTCTTTCTTGGCAGCTTGTGGTTCATAAAAAATAAGTGACAGAAAAGTAAGTTTTTTGGCAGGGGCCAAAGCTGCTCAGTCTTGGCAAGTGTCCTCCAAGGGCACCTGGGACTGGGGCTCAGCCGGGTGTTTGGCCCCCCCCAGCCCTGGCTGAGTGTTCAGACAAGGCAAAGCTGCTGGGGGGATTCAGCCTGGATAATTAAAGAGGTGTCCAGGTCTCTTGGTGATTAAAGAGGCATTCTGTATTTGCCTTCCAGAGCATTGATTTCAAATCTTGGCCTCCCTCTGAACAAAAGGGTTAGCTGACCTCCTGTTTTTTCATTTATTTTTTTTATATGGGTGGGGGTGAGATAGCTGGAGGAGAACGTGTGAGGGATTATGAGGCAACCTGGACTGCTCATTCTGCAATATAGAGAGTGCAAAAGTTATACTTTTCCTGTAGCAAACAGTTATTGCAACTTTATTTTTAACATCTGCACAGACAAAGCAGCTGGGGGCACACAAATGAATCCTGGCAGGGGAATGGGTCTCCTTGATGTTTGCAGCCGGGTGCTCCCGTGACAACTGGCTCTGATTTGATTGAGTTATGAGCCTTGGAGAGCTACAATTTGTTCATGCTATAAGTATGACTGTACATCTGTCCGGAGGAGAGGCCGGCTGCCCCATGCCCATGCCGGGGCTGAGGGAGGCTCCCACAGGGACGTGACTCACCACTCATAGAGTTTTCTAAATCTCTATGTCCGTCAAATAGTAGCTGCTCGTAAAGGGATGCAGTAAATTCAGCTTTTCCTCCCTTTTGGGGAGACCAGGCTTCAATTGCAAGGAAATAACTCATTCCCATTAAACCACAGATCTAAACAATTTTCATCCTTCTCTTGACCTGTATATATTAGAGATACTCCTCATCTCTCATATGAGCATTCACAAAACAGCCGTCCCTGGTGCGTGGTCATAAATGTGAACAAATCCCAAGCCCTTGGCAGATAATGTGGCTGCTGGAACAGCTCCTAAATGCTGAGGCTGTCTCATTTGTGGTCAGCATTTAAGGTTAATCTGCAGAATACTTAGAGGAATGATTTTAAAGATGCTTTCTGGGAGCTCTGGAGCACAAAGAGCAAAATGTTCTTCTGCAAAGTGGCCCAGAGTGAGATCATAGAATCATAGAATAGTTTGGGTTGGAAGGGACCTTTAAAGGTCATCTAGTCCAACCCCTTGCAAAGAACAGGGACATCTTCAACTAGATCTAGTTGCACATAGCCCTGTCCAACCTGATCTTGAATTTTTTTTCAGGGATGGGGCATCTACAAGCTCTCTGGGCAAACTGTGCTAGTTTTTCACCATCCTCGTAGTAAAAAAGTCTTCCTTATATCTAGTCTGAAATCTCTGTTTACTGCATATTTCTTGAGCCAGGGCTGATTTCAGGCTCCTTGTACCCTTGATCTAGTTTAGCGGTTAGAAAACAGGAGGATAGGACATAGGCCAAGACTACACTGTGATGGGCAAGAGAAGAGTGACAAGTGCTGTTATTTTAATATATTCTTAAGAACAACCCCAAACCCCAATGAATCAAACAAAAACAAACTCTCAAAATGGTGCCCATCAGCAGTGACTAAGCCAGCAGGCTTGCTGGTGGGAGTCAGGGCACGCTGTCGTGGTCTTTCACCGATAAGGTCCTCTGTGCATCTCCTTTTCATAGATATGGGCAAACTTTTTTTTTTTCTTGTTTGTTGAGGAAGCCAAGGAGAAATTTGGCTTCAATCAAATTGAAATGACATTTTTTTTCTTTTACAAAAGGAAAAAAAAAAAAAGCAAATTGAAGTATTTTAAATGTTTTCAGAATATTTGTTTTGATTAAAATCACATTGCAGTTGGGATTGCTTCACCTGTCCTGTAACAGTCAGATCAACTTTGAAATGAAAAGCATCATTCCAAGTACAAAGTCATCCCATTTTGAGATGGGAAATGAGAAGAAAATGAATGATTGATCCTTCAATGCATTGAAAATATTTTAATAGCTTAAATTTAAACAAACATATGCTTTAGTATTTCTATAGTTGAAGGTATAAACCCCTATGTACAAATGTTTAGAATTGTCAGTACAAAAAAACCCCTCACTACCAAAAAATTAATTTTTCCTGAAGCTGTCATTACTGTCAGCATTTTCCACCCTGCCAACATACTAACAAGCACTCTCCCCTCTGGGTGAGGACAATACGATGCCTCAAACATTCTTTATTAAAACTTTGAATCAAAGTACTTTTCAAAGTTGCAGAGGGTCTTTTATTTTTGGAAAATTCAATTCAAGAAGAAAATGCAGATTTTTGGAGGATGAGAAAAAATTGTAGTGACTTGGAAAGAGATCTTTTAAGTTTCCAAAGTGGTCACTTTTTAATGAACACCAGTAAAGGAGCCACTGAAAAACAAAACTCCAATGAAAGGGTTCTGTTTCAAGGCCTGCCAAGGCAGATACAGCTTCAAGGCTTTGCCTTTGCTTCCTGAAGGTTTTTTCCACCTGTTCTGATTTTTGCAGAAGTCACTTCCATGGGCTTTGGCCAGCCTGAAAGACAATTTCTGGAGGAAGATCAGGCTTAGGTGCTAACACCCCCACCGTGGCCCCCAGATTGCCTCCCTGCCCAAAATGGGCTCTCCTGGGACCTGGGAGGTCCCAGCTGTGGGTAAGTTTGAGCCTCGTGCTGTCTTTTTTTTTTTTTTTTTTGAAAGATTCATGTGAAAACCAGTTTCCCTGCTTACAACATCTGTTAACTGCAGGAGCCCAGGCTTCCTCCCATCTCAGATACGCAACTAGCTGGCTTGAATTTTGTTTATATCTGTCAGTGTTGCCAATTTAAACGTGCTGTGGATGGGCAAGCATGATAAAAGAATCACTTTCAGAGGATGAATCGAGACCATGTTCCTGTTCCACCCTGGCAATAGGGACATTTTCTCCTGTGTCACACAAGTCCAGGGACTGCACAGAATCATAGAACCATAGAACCATAGAATGGTTTGGGTTGGAAGGGATGTTAAAGATTGTCTAATTCCACCCCCCTGCCATGGGCAGGGACACCCTCCACTAGATCAGTAGCAAAACATGAGGCAGGTCTTTGCTCTTATTTGGGGTGAAACAGCCCAACTTCTCCCTGTGGGAACAGCGGGGTGCTTAGAATGCTGAGGGTGTGCAAAGACTCCACATCATAGCTGCAATGGCACCAGGATGCAAAATAAATATAATACCTTTCAAAAAACCCAAGGATTTGGGTCTTTACACTGGGTTTCTCCAACATGCCTGCAGCACAATTAGGCACATGGCTTCCACGGCAAGGAGAACATGTTAGAAAGTCTCAGCCTTGTGAGCAGCAGAATTTGGCTGTGCAGGTTTGGAAGCATGTTCTCTGGAGGCAGTGACAAAGCTCATTAATGTTGGTGGTGCTGGATCAGGGTGTCCTGGGACACCCTCCCACCGAGGGCAGAAGGATCTTTTGGAGCAGCAGCATTTGCCATCCTCAGTGAAGATTCAGGTCTTCTCCACATTGAGCAGCCAGACCAGAAGCAGGCTTACGTTTGGCCAAAGTTGTGACAAAGCATTCTTGATAAGGGGAAAATTTAACTTAAAAAAAAAAAAAGGAAATTGCCTACTTAAAACCTGCAGAAGGCAAAAAAGTTGGTCAATATTAATCAATGAGTAGGTGTTAATTAATGTCTTGTTTCTCAAGCCAAACACCATCAAGCTGGTAAACCACATTTAACCTCACTTCCAGGTAAATTATGTTTAGTTGCCCTTTTATCCGCTGCACTTTGTATACAAATGAGCGGCGGCTCCCAGTGGGCTCCACCGAAAGGTTAGCAGCCGCGCACAGCATCCAGCATGAACGTTCGAGATCTTCTCAATACAGACGAGCGTTTCAGCAAAGAACACTTGGATTTGATTAATTGGGACAAATTTTACTTTGATGGGAGTCCAGAAGGTACAGTGGCAACAGCGGTTGTTAATCACGGTGCCTGCAGTTCGGTGTTGTGTACTCTGGCATCGGAACTATTGTTATGACATCAAAATGCATCTCTGGGATGGATGATGCGTAATCTGTGTGATGGTTAAAGATACGCAGGAGAAAGTGGGAGTGTAACAAGGGGCCAGACCCTCATTTACAATCTTTTCAGGCTGTAGATTGTCAAAATATCTTGGAAGGAGTTTGGCAGCTTTGTCACTTCCTCTCCCCTGGTGCTCAGCTCTTATTTAATTATTAATGAGTGTGGCTCGGGGTTGTCTTGGCAGGTGGAAGAAAAGTCTCTGCTGAAAGTGATAGGAGTAGACTTGAAAATCTCAGTTGCATGATCGTCATGTAGGGCCTTCTGGAGTAGTACCAGAGGATAAAATGTCATGAAAAGCTGGATCCAAAGTCCGTCGAAGTCAGTGAAGTATCTCCATCACTTCCGTTAGATTTGGGCTAATCCCCAGGGGACCAGATGAAAAGAGGAGAGTGGAGTGGGATGGGATGGGATGGGATGGGATGGGATGGGATGGGATGGGATGGGAGCGATCCCAGGCCAGCCACTGCCTCTGTGGATCATGCTTCTCACCTAACATGAGCCAACTAATTGCAGGTTTTGCTGGTTAATGAGGCTTCATGCTTTCCCCCCTCTGCTTGGGGGGATTCAGTGGTCCCTACGTCAGCCGCAGCAGTGACACAGACCCCTTCCCGAGCAGCAGCCCTCAGCCAAAGCCTGTCCCATGCCGGAGTCTTCTCTTGCTGCAGTAATGCCTCTCCGGCTGTGACTTTTAATGACATCTTCGTGCTAGCAGGAGCAGCGATATATGGATTCACACAAGCCAAAGAGGATGTCTTCCTTCACTGAGAGAATGGGAAAGGCTTTTGCTGGCAGAAGATACGTCTGCCTTCAAAAGTGCCAGCAAACTCTTATTAGTGCAGATGAGATCTGGGGAGAGGTTCCTTCCCTGGATGACGTTTTTGGCAGTTTTCTGAATATTTTCCCCTTCTGCAATGAACATGGCCTTGGAGATGTTTCGACCATCAGCATTTGAAACAGAAATCTCTCTCATTGGGATTGAGACACTTTGAAAATCTTCTCATCTATGAAACATTTTTCCCTTTAATTTGGGAAGCAAAATTACTGAAGTAATTAAGTTCCTCACTTAGTTTTTCTAAGCGGTTTCTGTGTGCTCTCCTTTTTATCTTAGTCCCAGCAGAAATGGTGCTGGATTCCAACAAGTAAGGCAGAATGAGCTCATTAGATTTGTTTCTGAATTGAGCAATTGATTGTTAGAAAAAGCAGTTTATACTTCCAAGGATAATAGAGATGCATCTGTGGCATTTAGCAGCAGTGGATACATGCATCTCACACACAGTATTGGTGGCAATCAAGCGGTAACGGAGGAGAAGCAGACCCCAGAGGAGATTCCCCAAAATGGCAGATTTATGCCCTGTAATTAGTCTTCTCAATTGCCAGCTTTTTTTTCCACTGGTGTGGCAAGGAAAAAAAAAACCAAACCTCAGGAGAACACTGAGATTTCCTGCTCTTCCCTTAATTTAAAAACAATATCCTCATTGTGTTTACATCTGTCCTCAGTAAAATATATTGCCATTTTTCCAGTATTCCCTGCCAGTCTGTTACTAATGCCCCTTTCTTGTGTTTTCCCCACGACAGATGGTCACCATTGACAAAGTTTCTAGTAAGTAGCCGGGATGCTCAGAAATCCTTATTAGCAGCATGGGTATAGGGATGGTAGGATTAAATCAGTGTTGATGTGGCACAGAAAAACACTGGGCCGGGTGGGCCGAACTTCTCTTTTTGGCCACTTTTGCCTGAGGTACACAAGGGTGCCTTCCTCGCTATCAGGACCACCTCTGAATTGCAGTGGATTGACTTAAGTGATACGCAAACTTGGTGAAATCTTTAACACTCACTTTCCCTAAAAACTGAAATGTTTTTTTCTTTTAGTTTTGGCAAGAAAACAGAGAAATTTGCGTTTTGGCTCAATCTCAGGGTTTGTTTTTGATTTTTTTATTTTTAGCTTGCTGACACAAAAAGAGCCTCTTACTGCTCCAGCTCTCATACCTGCAGTGCCAAGACTTTTTAGACTTGGTGTGAGCTTTCTTTTTTCTCGAATTTGACTCGATTGTGGTACAAATACTTCTGAAACCCAGCGCCTGATTTCTGACCCCAGACTCCCTGAAAATGTCCCTTTAGTTTCATAATAATGGACATTTTTGATGGCCTGTTGGAGGTTCTCTACATTTCTATGGAGTCAGTTTGGATTTTCTTTGCCTGTGTCCATTTGAAAGTTGGATGTTCTCCTCATCTTTGAACTTCTCCACTTTTCCATCCAGGTACTGGTCATATCGCTTGCCAGGTCACTCTCTCAGCTACCCTCCAAGTGACAGATGGGATGTTTCAGCCTGAGTATTAACATACTTGACTTATCCCAGTCTACCTGGAATGCTGCTGCCAGGATGAACATGCTCCTGCTGCGTCAAATGCAGAAAGAAAAGGTTCTCAGCTCCTTTCAGCTATATACTTAATCTGTGCTTTTAATGGGGAAGAACTTGTGTTCTTTGATTTACAGCCATTTTTCCCTTGAAAGCTACCTGTAGCTTGCAATAACTTGGGTGGTCCTCTCTCAGACTGCTAATGCCTCTTAATTTTAGTGAGAATTGACCCGCTCAAGCTTGCTGAAAATGACTCGATAAGGGATTTTACATGTTCACCTCATTCATAAAAAATAACTGCGGGTGTAAACCATTTTGACCTCAACAGATCAGAGTTTATTTACATCAGCTGAGGACCTTCTTGAGCCTATGCAAACTTGACATTGATCTCCTCCTTTCTCAACTATGATTAAAATATTTTCTGTCTTTACCAACCTTAAAGACCTGCTCTCTCCTGTGCACCTCATTGTGTCAGCTGGGGCTGACTTACCATTAGTGTTTTGTCATGCAAGATAGACAAGGTGCTTTTTTTAAAATTCAGCAAGACTTTTGCTGATTAGCAGTATCAGTGTTCTCAAATACTGTCACCTACCAAGATCTCATTTGAAAGAGATTGAATATTTACAAACTAAAGGTCAGAAATATCAATAGAGCAGTACATATGGCTCTGAGAATAAAGATTAAGAGTTAAAACCTTAGAAACAGTACATGAGTTTGCCTCCTTCAAGTGAGAATGATAGCTATCATCTGGTTTATAAATTCATATCATATGTACCTCTTGGAACAGTTTACAGCTAAAAAGCAGGAGATGTACAAATGAATAGGAGGAAAAAAACCCTAAAGATAGGGGAAAGAATCCACAAATACTTTGTTAGGTAGGCTTAGCTGTGACATTTGAACACTTCCAGAGATGGGGCATCCTCAACTTTGCTGGGCAATCTGTTCCAGTAGCCTCACCACCCTCATAGAGAAGAATAACATTTTGGGTTGGTTTTTTTTTAGTTAGCTGGGGAATAAGCCCTCCTACACTGGAATAGGAGTTTCACCTATCCAAATGTGTCTTTTTCAAGAAATTTGGATTGAAACTCCACACAAGTCTCTCCTATGCTTATGCTTTGACATTTTTCAGGCAGTTTTCTAACTTTGTGAGCCTGTGTTGCTCTGTTCTGCATCAGAACCCATTTCGTCACTAGGAGTGCTGATGCTAAGCAAAGGACTCGGATCCTTTGCTTGGGACTGTATCCATTTTAGTGGGGTGAACAGATAAACGGCAATAATTAGGGTTAAACTGCAGGAATATGAATGTAGGAGAAAGTTGGAATTAGGGGCGTTGATGAAGTGCTGTTCATGGCAGTTTTGTAATGGCTTTGAGCCACGAGACTGAAAATTACTGTACTTTCTAATCATCAGTGCAGCTCAATTTAAAATGCCCTGTTTAAATAACCATTTTGGGAGAGTCCCTACTGTTTTCTGCATTAGAAAGCCAGTGGATGAGTCTGCTGCTGGGCTTGTGGGTAGGTCGCGTGTGCTGCCCAGCAGCCTGAGAGGAAGGTGATAGACCTGATGCCCAGGTTTCTGCACAGCAGAACAGTGAGTCCCTCCTCAAACGCATGGGCAACCAGCCAAAATATGCCCAAGGTTATGAATCCTGACTCCTGAAGCATCTCACGCCTCATTAGTTAATCCATCTGCTTTGAAACTTTCTCAGTCCTGAGTTAAGTCCTCTCTGCTCTTGGTAGCACCACCAGCTTTCCAGATGATGACACAAAATATCTTGCACCTTTTATTCGCTCCTCTCTCACCCTGAATCTTCTCCCTTTGGAATTAGGGAGCAGCTGGTTGGGGAGTTCAGATCTGCTTTCAGATGGGGCTGCATGGGGAGCAGGTGGAGAAATGGGGACTGGGTGGGATTCTCCATGAGCCCCGCACTGGGAAACCATGCCCACCAAAGGGTTACAACCGGCTGGGAAAAGGACATAGCAAAGGATTTATAAAAGTCACCCAGATTCTAGAAAATCCCTTGGCAATGTCCAACCCTGGCTGCTGCTTCTGGGCTATAAGTGGCTGATAAAGCTGACGGTTGCTGTGCTGAGCGATGGACAGGAGGCACACGGCCCTGAGCGGTCTCTGTGTTTGTGAAGGGAGGTAAAGAACTGGAATGGGATTTCTTTTATGGCTGGAATAACTGCTGTGAGGGACTCAAAGGAGCAGAAAAGTCTGGCTCTGGGAGGCATTTAGCCTCTGACTCATTGGTGGGCTAAACTCCAGAAAGACCCTCTCAGGGAAGCTCCAAATTTTACGAGGTAAATGTTAGGGAAGGAACCAGACAGTTTACTATAACCAGAAGTGCTAAATGAGTTCCTCAAAGAAGACAAACCACCCTGGCATCGCCTCCCTTCTGCAGGTGCTTGGGGGAAATGTGCACCTCATGTCAGCTGAGACAGAGCTCGATCTCTCCCTCGCTCAATGGCCTCATGTGTTGCCAGCTTCAGAGCTTATCCCATGTGTCCTGCAGAGAGACTGCATGAGATGATGCTTTTTTAAAGGTTTCTTTTAATGTTCTCCCTTTTCTCTGGTGTTGAGGGAGGTGAGGGGCAGCGCACAGCCCATCTCCAGTTTAGGAGCAAAGGAAAGTTGCTCCAGGCTTTTGGACCAAGCTGGAGCTCCCATCTGGGATCCGGGAAGGGGAAGCAGAGTTTGTGGAAGGTGCTCTGAAGTCTGCATCTGTAAGAACAGCAGTCTTGGATCTGGCAGAGATCCAGCCTAAATTAATAAGACTGCAATCCTCATTTTATTACCTAGCTCACATGAAACACCTGCAGACCAGCACAGATATGGTGTTCACAGACCCTTCCTACAGTCATTTCTCTTTCTTCCACTTATCTCAGATTTCTAGGACTGGGTGAAATTCAACATAGAAATTGTTTGTATCTTTTCAATCCAGCCAGAAGGTGCCTCCTCTAGCAGAACAACCACAAAAGTACCTCCATGAGGAACATGGATATGAATTTGATTTTTTTTTTTCTAAAAAAAACCCCACCCTTTACGCTGTTTTTCCATTACACGTAAAAAGCTAGTTGGAAAGACATATCCTGGTGGGATTTTCATCTGGGCTTTCTGGGATAAAGAAGACATAGCCTAAAGACATTGTCATCTAGTCTAAGTGAGCATGGGAGGATGCTAAAAACCACTTCCCCCCTTAATTTTCTGGTGTCATCCATTCTAGATGAGGCAACTTTTTGAATCTCTCCAGGGATGTTTGTCCTAGAGCCTTTTCCTTTGCACAACACCCTGTTTGATTGGTCATGAGCTTTCTATAGAGTGTGAGCTTCTATCTTCTGATGTACCATGCAAGGGCTCTGTTTTGGTCTATACGCCAAGCTTTGCTGTAAAAAGAAAGGACTCATCCTTCCCACTAGTCATATTTACAGGCTTTTCTTGCTGTTTGACAGGCCAGGAGCAACCATGTGCTGACGTGCAAAAGGGAGATCACAAAAGTGCACATAATGAGGATTGCATATCCCAAACTACTCTCAGATATTTGAGAGACTGGAGACCTGCAGTGCCTGGACATATTCCTCTCATTGCTGCCCTGTGTGAGCCTCAGCAGCTCATTGCATGAACCTTTTGGTCACTGTCAGTGTGTGTGGCCATTGCTAGTGTAAACTTATATGCAAACTGATACATAGGAATTACATCACCATTGGAGAAGTGTCTCCATTCCACAGAAATGGTTTCGGTGTGTTATAGAAGATACTGGAGAAAAAGAGTTGACTGGCACTTGTAAAATGTCTTAACCACAGAAGTGCATAAAACATATTATAACAGCTTTTATGGGAGCTAAGCAGTGTTTGAAAGAGCTGGGCAAAACAAAAATGAACAAAAAAGGGTTGAATTCATAGCAAGAGCAAATTTGTCTAGCTCCCCAGATATCAACAGAGCAATGTTGATTTATACCAGCTGCAGACATGACCCGGGTCACAGCTCTCTGCTTCATCTCCCATGCTGGGTGATGCTTGGAGGCCTTTTACTGAGGTCTCATCACCCAGGACTCCCTCACCAAGCGTGGCCCCACATGTTTACCAAAGACTGTACATTTTATCTTCGTATCCTCAGTGCTCTGTGTTTGCCCCATGGGGTCACAGCACGTCGCACGGGAGCAGGTCACAACTGACACACTGGCCTGTAATTGAAAGTGGCACTGTGCATCAGGGAGCAAGAAAAGGAAAATGCTGAAAAAGTGACTTTTCTCCTACATTTTCTAGTACAAGAGGTGGAAAGTTAGAGTGCCCCAGAGCACTGCGGTCACAGCAGCTCATGGAAAGAGGAATGCTTCTCTCCCATCTTCCACACTCCCCATGCCAGCTTGCACTGGGGAACTCAAAAAGGCCTCTAAAGCAAATAAACCAGGAGTAGGGGACTTCCCCACTCTTTATCTTGCAGGTTTGGGTTATAAACACAGGAGAAGTGAAGGGCGTTTTTCCTCCACCCATCTCTCCCTTAACCGCAGCCAGATCCGTTTAGAGCGTTATGTAGCTCTTTCAGGCTGACTGAAATAACTAGATTCTCAGAGACAGGGTATTTCCCTTCCCTCCAGCATTGCTGTAGGAGTCTGTCCCTGCTTGTTACTGGAGAAATTTTATAGTCCTGCAAGTTGAGTCAACAGTCTTTACCCAAGTCTGGAAAAAAACACCCTCGTTCTTTTAGCCTTGGGATCCTCATCTCGCAGCCCTGGGTAATCGGGATTAGCTGTTACTCATGCAAACAGTGCCACTTAAGTTTAGTTTGATCTCATTTCCACTCAGAAAAAGGGTTTGAGGGCCTCAGAAGTGTGTTGAGAGCCTTCCACCCCCACCGAGCTTCTTGTATTGCTACTCTAAAGTCAAAGCATCTCCTCTAAAATCAGGGAGACTGCACAATCAGAGCAATGGCAGAGTCCCGGTGCTTGCATGAGCCCCAGCTACCATGGCAAAAGCCTTCCAGTAATTCCCTTTCAGATGCTGAACAGGAGTAAAACCACCAAGGTCACCTCCAGTTTGATCCTGGCACATGCTGTGCATTCTTTTAACTCCGGCAAGGACATTAGCATCCCTTTATAGGTGTGCTGCTTGCCTGGTACAGTAGCTCTTCCAACACCTGGTTGTGGGCTTGTCCCTGCCAGGTGGAGTTTACTGTGTTAAGGAAAACTTATTTTCTTTCTTGAACGTGGTCTGAACAAATTTCAAGCAGAACCACTTGGTGGGTCTAGGACATCAGTTGGCTCCCAGTATGTCAGTAGAGGTTAAGAGTGGAGTTACTGGGAGAGAGCTAGCAGGACAACTTAACATGGCAAGAACACGGTGGTTCCTCAGGAACGTGGTGTTATGTCTGCTTTCAGAAAACTTCAAACCAAGATGAGGCACCTTCCTGGAAAACAAGCCATAGTTTCAGAATGATGCAGAAACTCCTGGGTGAGTTACTCTGCCCTGCACCATGCAGAAGGTCAGACGAGATGATTATAATGGTACCGCTGGCCTTAACATCTGTGAAAGTTTGCTGCAGTTCCTTTGAATAGCTAGTCAGCTTAGTAGGAGATGACTTTTTTTTTTCCTGCTGGCGTGTTATCAGAAGAGATCAGGCTAATTGTGCATTTATCTGGAATTACAGTTATGAAGCTTCTCTAATAAGGCAGTAATTCATATCTTGAGTGATTTATGGCCTGAGCCTGAAAGCTCTCTGAATCCATTGACTCCAGTGGGATTTCCTAAGGCAGCGAGATAGAAGGTCATTGCAGAGCCATGCTCCGTCGTGCTGCTGATACCCTGATGGCATGGAACTAGCACCTTCACACCACCACTTGTTTGTTAGGATTTATACAAAAGATCACAAAATGGACCCAGAATAAATGTGATTCGTGTACTACTTTCTTATCACATGGCACACTTATTTAACAACTCCCAAAGTCCTCTCCTGCTTTCCCCGCTGTGGCACCTAGATGACTTGGGAGGAGTTTTAGGTAGCAATTCTTCCTCGCTGTGGAACTTGGACTGTTAAAATTCATTTATTTCCCACAAAGGAGAGTAACTGAGCTTTTATAGTCCCTGTGAAGTAGTTTTAACCTAGGACTCAAAAGACAAAGACCGCTGTTGAATAGCAATGTTTATTTAGCACTTTAACATTTAAATCTTTCTCTGTTTGGATGTGTCTTTCCTTTTGAACTGGAGGCATAAGTTTCTCTATTTGCCTGCAAAACTCTTTTTTTCATCTCCACTGAATCCCCAGAAAATCCTCAAATATTCTTGCAAATCTCAAAGATATTAAGGCGTTAGCCCCCCTTCCTCCCCATTTAGACCTTTGAAGGCTGGTGTGACTAGAATGACTTTGGAGTTATAGCTCAGAGTCTGAATAAAAAATGAAGGGAAGCATTTTGCAATACTGTAGCCAGTACAATAACTAATTACTTATAGATTTTAGGTCACATTTGAAAAAGACAAATACAGAAATAAATGGATAATCATTTGGAGCTACCACTAAGAGTTTGTTTAAATACTTTGGGTTAAATTCAGCTCTGTGTCACAGCAGAGCAGCTGCCTGCATCGATGCGTGCTCCAGCTTCGTACCAGTGCCCATGAGAGCCAAACTGGCCCCTTTGCTGAGATCAGACACACTTTTAGCTTGAGTTTATGCACTGCACTGGACGGTTGGTTGGGCCTTTGCTGGACCACGCCAGTGGGAAGAGCGTTAACCAGGCAAAGCATGACCAGTTCTCACACCAAGTGAAACACAAAAATATATCTGAGGGTTTTGGGGCCAGATGCTGCCTTCCATTGTGATGTTTAGCAGAAAAAGCTAAAAAAAACCCCAAGGGTCAGCAGATTTGTGGTTACGTGATCTCACTCTGCAAACAACAGAAGACTTCAGAGGAGAGGAGTGAAAATACAATTAGTGACCCATATATTACGTGATGAGTTTAATCTTTAGATATAGCCAGCACATGTATTAAAAATTTTTACCTGTCTATAACATGAGCAGAGAAGTCACGTCTTTATTACAGCTGACATTTAATGTGATGGCTTTACTGTACTTTAAAGAACAACAACCCTCAGACACAACAACTTCTTAGCTGTGAGCCAAATGAAATTGCCTTTTTTATATTTGCATCTGGAATCATCAATAACTTTGCTAAGGCGAGATATGTTATGGATGCATTCAGCATAAACTTCAGGCTTTGGAAACCTGGAGACCTGGCTTTTAGTTAGTAAACATCTTGCTTTTCAGCATCTCTGTGTGCCTGGGTGGTGCTTCGAATTGCACGTGACTTCTATTGAGGCTGTGGAAATTGCATTTAGCCTCTCATTGTTGTCCACTGGCAACCTGCAGCCTTCTCCTCCGTGTCGTTTTTCTGTGGTTTGACAGTAATGCCAATATTGAGACATGGCAATGATTAGATAAATACTCTTTATTTGTTAACACACTTTCTCAGCAGGATCCTCCATGATCTACAGCTCTGGGGCTGGGAAATCTTCACCTAGCTGCAGAGCTGAGCTTTCCAGGTCCAACTGTGCGTAGAAGAGGTGTTGGCTGGGGCCAAGTGCCTCCGCACCACAGGGCTGGGAAACCAGCAGCCTGGGTGCCTGCCTGTGCAGCGGGCTGGGAGGGGTGGCACGCATCTCCTCTCTTCCCAAGGGACACCAGATGGGAAACTTCACTTCAGCTGCTTCCCTGTGGATTTTGGTAAATCCTTCCAACCGCAAAACATATCCCACAGTCTCTGGCTGCTCCCCATTCCTTCACAGTTGCCAGAAAGCCCAGTTTTCTCTCCAAAAGGAGAGAAGTCCCAGCTTAGTGCCAGACAGCCTCTGTGAAATTTTGATCTTCTTGGAACAGCAGGGAGAATAGTGTCAGATATTTTTGAAATTATGTTTTAGGGCTCCAGAGAAGATCTGTGTCCTCAAGCGTCTTGCTAACTTACCTGAGAAATACATGTGAGACAGAGAGATGGGGAGATAAACTACTCGAACATCCCAATTCTCCCCACCCCAAATCTCTTCAGATGACGAGGAGTGGTCAGGGACAGGAATAGAAGCATCTGGAAATAACAGCATTCCTAAGGGAAAGTATTCCTTTTTAATTAATTGTATCCCTTTTATCCATGACAGTGTAATCGCATTTTGCTCAACTAAATCTTTTTAATTGGTGCTGGGAGTGAATGATAAGCAAAGCTGTACAATTCTTATTAGCTATTATAGATAGCTATTGTAGGGCAGTATAGGACAGTTAGTTGGAACTCTTAAAAGCTGGGAATGAATAGCACCAAGCTGGGTATTTGGTGAGGGAAGTGCCATGGGCACGCAAGTCAGCCTCTACAGCTCAGGGCTACCTGTTTTCGTAGACGCAAGAGGCTTTTTCGTTACTCACTAACTATCCCGTGGTGACTTGCGGCACTCTTCCCGCCCCAGTGGATCTTCCCTTGGACTGGAGAAGTGGACATGTGGGGCATGAGTGTCCTCCAAACCTGCTGCCTGGGGTCCTGGTGCCGGGTTTCTGGCTTCAAGTGCCGCTGCTGTGACTTGTGTCCTGTCCTCACAGCAGTGAGGCTGGGCTGAGCCGTGCTGCTGTCCCTCCTCTGTCTCTCCCAGGTGACACCTCTGACATACTGGTGAGTGTATAAAACAAGTGTTTCTAGCTATTAAGAGTGGAGAGAAAAACCAGCATAACTGTCCCAACTGCCTGGCAGTCTCCCATAAACCAGCAGCCACAAGAGAATGAATCGCAAAGATATTTTTCACTCTCCTTTTATCAATATCCCTTTCTGGGAGGACTGGTTGACCACAGCTGGAGTTACCAAAGCCTGGAAAACCACCACAACCTGCCTCGCCCCCTTAGACCTAGCGCCCTGTTCTCGGCATTTGGGTCTTGCTGCCTGTGCTGTCAGTCTGTTGAACAGATTAAAACACGGTTTTGTCCTTCCCCGTGACACCGGCGGGGCATCGCGGGCACCTTCCGACCGCATCATCGGGACCCTCCGGCCTCCGCCGCCCTCCCGCTCCCGGGATGCGCAGGAGCCACGGTTCTCCGTTGGGAGAAAGCGGCAGGAAAGAGCGATGCCCTGTTGGAACCGCAGCCTTCCCGGCACGGCGGGGCAGGGGCAGGGGCAGGGGCAGGGGCAGCGCTGCCGGGGACGGGCACCCCGGGCCGGGCGGAGCTCCCGGCGCGGCGGCAGCGGAGCGGGTGGCGGCCCTTGAGCTCCTCTTAGTGTCGGGAAGGAGCATTTTTAATAAATACACGCCGTCCGTGGAGATCGCAGCGGGGAGGCCCCGGTAGTTCAGCACTGTTGGGTTACTGGGGAGGTACCCGGGGCTCATCCGGCAGGTCCCGCCGCACCGGTGGCATCCCCGTTAGCTGTATGTCCCGCCGTTCCCCTGGCTGGGAAACGTTTTGACACAAGAAGTGACATCAAGATAATTTGGGCCTGGCTGTCCCCATGCTAGGGCTTTTGGGTTGGGTTTTTTTGTTTGGTTGTTTTTTTT
>VXBL01003494.1:7821-47851 GCA_013400195.1 Aramus guarauna | reverse complement strand
TTTTTTTTTTTTTTTTCCTCAGTTGTTCTGAAAGAACTCAGGGGGCTGTTTTGCTTTTTGGAATTAAATAAGGGCTTTTCTTACCTCTGCCGAAACATACCATAGCAGTGAGTATGGCAATTTATATCAGGTGGGGAGCTGCCACAGATAGCTGCCATTTGGATTGGAAGTGTAGAATTTAGAGTGAACTTCTGCATCTGCTACAGCTGAACTTCAAAATTTTATCTCTGGCTCTCGCAGACAGTAAGCCTTCAGCCTTTAACAGCCTCACAGCCTCCACGACTCCTTTGGCTTATCTACCTCTTATGGGAACTGGGAAGAAATTCTTCCTGCTTCAATGACCACATTAGTGACTTCTTTCTGGTTTCACCCTGGTTTGGACAGAAGAAGATGAGATGTAAATTGTGCTGCCACCGCCTGGCATCCTCTGCTGTTTATTCACAGCTGGACAATGCTCTCCAAGAAGATCTATCAGGACTGACATAGCTAGGGAGTATGAAATCACGGGCTCCACAACGTGGCCACAGTGGTCCCCTCCAATGGATGCTATTTCTTGCACGTGGAACACCCTGCACTGGGCTTGATTCTTCTGTTGCAGCTCAGACATGTTCTGCTTTAGCACACAGAAACGGTTGTGTTTCTAATTTCTGTGAGCTTTGTGCCTGCAGCTCTCATCCCAGCTGGCTGGGCTTCCCTCTCCGGACCAGGCACACAGAGTAGTTTTAGGCAGGAAGCATTTGTTTCCCTGCCAAGCTCTGACTTTGCCAGCACGGTAATATTAACACAGGCCCTGGTCCTGAGTCCCCTCTTTCCCTTCCCAGACCAGAATGAACTGTACTGGTGTAGACACTTCTCTACTGGTTCTTGCATCCCTGCTGAACAGAGGGGGCTATGCCAATGCTGCAGGCAGCTGCATGCTTTGGCCCGTTCCCATTTAGCAGTGGTTGCCCCTGCAGCTATCAGCCCAGTTGTGTGCCTGACCTGAGCCACCTCGAGCCCTTCCCCAGGGCTCCCCTGGGAGTCCTTAAACATAGGTGCTCCCTCCATCACCCACAACCTCCTTCCTCCTTTAGTCCCTTTAGAAAATAGCAAGATAAATGCTATTTTCTGTACTTGGCACTGCATTCTTCAGTGTCAGCATGGGCTCTCCTGGGCTGCTGGGAAATTCCTCTGACTCCAGATTTTGCAAATCTTACATCTGCACCTCAAGGTTAAACACCTCATGCTCTGGTTTCTGGCCACACTGTTAACTGTAGCTTGGGTTCAACCTGTTCCTGCTGTGCTTAGGAGCAGACAAGCTGGACTATAGAATCCTTTGCCCTAGGCATGCAGATCCAACCCCTGGTGTCCTGACCTTAGTCCTGAAACAACTGCTATTTTCTGGATGCCCATTCTCCAGAAAGGAGATTTATGGGGATTTAAGTCCAACCAAACGGTCACCACTAGGGACATAGTGACTTTCCCTTCTATGGCAGTTTTTCCTGATGAAAAAATCAAATGTCTCAACATTTAGCCTGAAAAAAGGTGAGGAACATACTCCATTAGAAAGGAAAGTGAGAAAATGAGAGTGTAAGCAGCACCTGTTGATGTATCAAGACATGAATATAACTTGTAAATCCTTTATTTCCTAACAGTGAAAATGCTTTATTTACATACTGCCATGCAAACAAAAAAACCCAAACCAAACCACACACAAAACCAAAACCAAAACCAAACAAAAATCCAACCCAACCCAACCCAAACCAAAAGATTAAGGAAACCTGTGTAGGTTCAGCACTGTCCATAGAAGCCCTGCAAAAAGTTGTGTTAGCCCAAGTGCCAGTACTCAGCATGCTGGTGGGGGTCCCTACCAGAAAAGAAAGTTTTTGTCTCTTCTCATGAACATGAGACACTGTCCTTTTCCACCAGCTTTGAAATAGTTGTCATTCATCAGGCATCTCCCATGGTTTGTGGCAGGTGCTCCTTGCCTCCTCTAAACCAGAACCAGGAATGGTAAGCGGCTCTCTTCATTTTCCTGCTGTCAAAGGCATCAGAGTGGATACTGGAAAACTCTTGGGATTTTCCAGACTTCTTTCCTGAGGTTCTGGATGCCCCATCACCTGCTGCTCTTGCCAGCACTGCTCAGTTTTTCCAATTATATCTGAATTTCTAAGCACTAAAAACAAGTTTCAAAGCTGTGTAGACAAATGCAATTACAGCTCACATGAAGGCAGAGATGTGGGGTTGCTTACATATATTTCTGACATTTGAAATAAAACGAAACAAAAGCAGGTTGTTGTGTTGTGTCCAGCTACATGTAGACAGGCTTTTTGTCACCTGCTGAATGCCCAGTGCTGGTGGAAAGGGGAAGACTTAGGTCTTAAGAAAGAGAAACCTTTCAGTTATTATCTCAGACACCTAAGATTTTCAATTAACGTAGAAGACTTTGGGTTAGGGTCTGCATTTTTGCTCTGGAAGTTTAATTAGCTGATACTTGCCCACTATTACTTTTATTTTTCATCCCTTTGCTTTTCTGGAGCATATAATTTCTAAAGGTATGAAACACTTAGCTTTATAGACCAGATAAGGTAAGGGGTGTTGCTCCCAGAGACAGGTTAGGAAACACTGAGAGACAAGGCAGAAGACTTGGCCAAGGTCGAAACCAAGGTCTGTGCTAAACTGGGATAGTGCAACACCTAGGTCCCAAGCAATTATTTTTGCACTTTAACCTGTGATCAGCATCGTTTCTGGAGAATGCTTATATGTGAATCCCACAGATGATTTCTGACCATCTCCTATCTCGGGTGTATGTACTTCACTGGGGGCTTTAGGCTCCGATTCACGATTGCACTGTGATGAAGATGGACTAGCCAGCTCAGCTGCAGTAGCTGCCTGTTTCTGCACACTTATCCTGTTCTCTCTTTCTGCATTAAGCTAAAGTGGACCATCTCTCCTCCTCTGTGGACATAGAGGTCACACACATGTGAGCTACTGCAGATGAGCTGATGTCAGGTAGCTGAGAAAGCTGTGAACTGGCTCACGTGCCTGAGCTCCAGTTGTTTCATGACAGATGGGATGTTTCAGGTTGCCTGTGGGTCTTGCAACCATTATTGATTTATGGAAAATTCAGCTTTCTCTGCCAATATTTTTATGACTTGGAAAAGAGACTATAAGCACCTATAAGCACAGCCTGATGAAATTGGGTTTGTGTTATGAACAAGAGCCCTGTAGAGAGCAGAGGGGGGCAGCAGCTCCCAAGGCAGCTTCTGTGTCCCATCAAGCGCACTCCACCCCAGCGTCCTCGTTGTGGGAGCAGTTGTTCACACCCCAGTTGGGCTTTGGACAGTCAAAAATTGAATATTCATTCCCGCTGCAATTCACATCATCAAGCCAAATTTGTCCACTGCCTTTAGAAGACAAATGAAAGAAAGAAACAAACAAAACTGTTGGACAAAAGAAAAAGGAATATGCATTTTTTTTTTTTCTAAAGAGACCCCTGTGGATAGCAAGAATATGTTGGGTTGCATGGTTGGCTTGTTGGAAATCAAGCCTTTGGGCACAGTTCAAGCAGCACTTGATGTGCAGCTCCCTCATCTGAAGGGGAAAAAGCTACCCCTTTGAGGAGATACTCTTTGCTCTCCTGCTGCTCGTGTAGAGGACTTTGTTGTGGTGCTTTCGGGGTGTGTGTGACCTCCCATGCCAGGCAGCTAACGCACCCCCTGCCTGGGCAGGTGGAAGGTTGTTGTGGACTCACCTGGTCTTGCTGTGAAGGTGGTGACCACACGGCTGTATCCCAGCATTCGGCAGACCACAGTGCCATCTTGGCTGCCCCAGCCATCATCACATATTGTTCCCCAGGACCCTTGGTGAAAGATTTCCACGCGGCCCCTCTTTCCCCCTTCCGCAATTCTTATAACACGACTGAAGCTGCTTGAAACTTCAGAGGAGAAGAAAATAACTCTATTGGTCACACAGGCATGAGGAAAAAAGCACATTGAAAGGTGAAAGCAGTGACCACCCAAACTGGGTGAATGTTCCCATCTCCACAGCTGTAGCCAGAGTGGGACCAGAAGCTACCAGAAGTTACTGGTGGTTCAAATCTGAACAACTTAGGGTCCTCTCCTGGGTCTGGAGACACCAGGCTGCAGCTCAGCACATGGACCCCTTAGTTCTGGTAGCCATGCTGTGGGTTAACCAGTGTACACAGGGAACACAATGGTCCTGATCTCAGATAGCTTTGATGCCAGAAGGCAAGTGAGAGAAGAAGAAACAAAAGTCCAGTACCTTCTCCCTTTTCACCTTTGCTCCCTTTTGCTCCTGGGGAACCTGTTCCAGATTTAAAAAAACAAATATTTGACAGCTGTTTGGAAGAAAATCCAGTTATTAACTTTTTCTGATTAATTAGGTGAGTCAAGTATGAGGGTTTGGTCCCCTTGTGGAATGGACCCCCTGAAGTGACTAAGAGTATGTAAAAGAAATGTGGCAAGAGAAGTAGGATAACATACAGCAAAGTCTTTCTAACTTGTGACCCAAGAAAGGGGCCACTTGCAAAATCCCATCCACTCACTTCTGGGAAATGTATCTTGTTCCCTCTACTACCTGTAAAATGACATCTCTGATAGCCTTTGGGCTCTCTAGAAGCAGGTGTGGTATCTCCCAAAGTACTTGCAGGAAGATCTACATCATGGGATTTGCTGGCCAGGTGCTGCCACTGCCAACAGTCCTTCACATTTCTGTGTAGCATCCTGGCCTTGAGAGCAGGGGTGTTTGAACAAACCCAATGAGCTCTTACCCCAAAAACTACCTCCACAAAGCACACATTGCTGTCTCCTTTTGGGACCAGGATATGTGATCCACCCAGAGAGCAGTCCCTAACCTGGGATCACCCCAGTTACACTTTTCCTCTCCTCCAGAGACAAAGTTCCAGAAGAGGAGTGCATGGAGGAGTCCCACATAGGCTCTAGTTTATTTTATTTCTGAGGATTGTCATACTGTTCTGTGTGAACAATTAAAAGAAAAAGCATCTGGAGCACTGGTTGCTTCCCATGGCCTGTTGTAACTGCTTTTTTTGGGGGGGATGGGGGGGTTGTTTGTTTTTTCCTTTACTTAGGGGTTTTGGAAGCATTCTGTGATTGGAAGAAAGTGGAGTAAGAATGGGGAGTAGCTGTAATGACTTTTGAACTGTCTATTTTTGTGTCCTATAATTACAGAGGCATAATGAAATAGCCCTGGTGTTTCTGATTCTGTGTTCCTGACTGTCATATCATAGTGTGCTGCAAGATGTCTCTCTACAAAGCAAAGAGGAACATGGAGTGTTCCAGTTTTCTGTGAGATTGGGCATTTGATAAAATCTAATCTATCTGTTTACTTGCGTATCTTTTAGCACAACTCCCAAGGTGTAAATGTGACACTCTGCACATCCATTTTCTGGGAAGACTGATCTGTCTGTTGAGTTCCTCCCAATGGACTCTGTAAACACGCCCCAGAGCAGCTTGTGCTAGTCTGTGATGTATAGTCCCAAACTCAAATGAACATCAGCTCCACAGACCCCATAGCAAACAGCCTTACCAGAGAATCCACGGTCTCCCTTTGTGCCTTTTAGTCCCTGTTCCCCTTTTTGACCACGACTGCCATAATCACCCTTGCTTCCTTTTTCACCAGTGATGCCTTGGACGCCTGAGTGAAAAGCAAGAAAGTCATTGCCTTTGTCTCTTCCCAAGGAAAAAGTGTGACGAGCATTTCACATTGAGGCAGAGAAGTGGAACATGTCATTTAAAGTGCTTTGCACCATCAGAATAAGTCATGCTGTCAAACAAGGGTTTACCTGGCAGGCCCTGGTCTCCCTTTGTTCCCTTTTGCCCTGGAAGACCTAAGATCATCAAAACAAACAAACAAACAAAAATTTATAAGACACATATCTATACATTTATAAAAGCTTATGCAAACTAATATTTATGATAGATTTCAATGCATCTAGTTTAGCTGTCTACACTATAGGCATGTATTTCTGAAGTAGGTGTCTTATTTCCTATTATACTTAGTGCAGGCCTCGTCAATAGAGAAAATGCAGGCAGTGCAGAATCATCTTCTCCTGAAGCAGATCAAATTCTGGTCATTTATTTCATATCCTAAACTCCACTGATGGGATAGACCACACTCCACTCAGGTCTTTAATGACTGTCTAGAGAGACTAGACATGTAAATTTAGGTGCATCAGACATATATCATCCAGGTATCAATGAATGCAGAAGGGTGAAGCACTTGGACTTTTGTCACCTCCTGATGAAGATGAAAGGTTTCATGCACTATATAAATTCAAGGTTGAAAAGGTTGATTCAAGAGAAATACACCAGAATAGACCTGTACCGCAGAACATCACCCTATCATTTGGGTGCCTGGGACAGAGAGATGGCCTTCTTCAGTCAAAGAAAACACCTAAGTTATGCGCTCCAAGTTGGCCTCTGAAGATACCTCTTCCTGCACTGCTACAGAGGAGGCCAGGACAGATGCTTGCTAGTGAATACCCTTCCCCATCAAATTTACAGCCTGTAAAATTTGTCTTTAGCTCCAGGGTAGGGAGGTTGTTGTGTGGTTCATCTTAAAACTGCTGCTTTGTTTGTGTGTTTTCTACTTATACAAAAATACAGGCAACATCACCTCCTCATGCATGTTGCAGATGGTTGAAACAACCCCTCCAGTGAGTAGCTCCCCTCCCCCCGCAGTCTGGCAGAGGCCCAGGCCCACCATGGCATCCTGGGATGCTTTGGGGCTCCAAGAACAGGACTCAACGAATCTCTTTGCTGTTGCAGATCCCTTTCCAGTGTCTGCATGATGACTGTTGTTGACCTCAAACCTGTTTTATTCTCCTTTACCTGCTATTCCTTTCTCTCCCTTTTCACCTCTGAGTCCTGCAGTGCCTGGTGTTCCTAAAATTAAAAACAAATCAGTAAGGGTGAAGCCATCGCACAAAGTGAGGCCAGAGTAGGAGGTCAGTGAGTTACAGGTTTGGGTAGCATTGTACCTGGATTACCACTGGGTCCAGGGTCCCCCTTCTCCCCTTTCTGACCAGGTCTGCCGTCAAGGCCAGGAACTCCCATGTGTCCTGGTTGTCCGGTGACACCTTGAGGTTGAGCAAAAGCAGCAAATGCAACACAGCACATGAAGGAGAAAAAAGAATGATAGCTCAATCACCAGCTTCTGCGCTGTGCAGATTGAGTTGGTTCCATGAGGGCAAAACAAACACTGGGTTTCTTCGAACTGCAGTCCTCCCCTGGCAGCACTAATCTTAGCGGTGCAGTGAGTGATGGTCTGGAGTGAAAGGCTGTAAGGACCCAGGTCCTTGCAGACTGTCAGCCTTGAGAGGCACAAGCGCTTTCCTAAAAGAGCAGCCAATTTCTGCCCTTGTGTGTGGACACATGTCAGGAAAGAGGACATGGCCCCTCATGGTAGAGGACATTTCTTTCCCTCTCATTCTACTGCACAGTGAGTGGGGTCCAGATGAGACAGCCGAGGCTGCAGAATGGATTTGCACAATGTTGGTATGATTTCTTCATCTAATCATCATCTTCTCTTACCCATGCTGGGATCTAGCCTGGCTGCAGTTTTCCTTGTCATGAAGTACCATCTAAAAGAGATCGGTCTCATATCTCTAGAAGAAACTGAGCATTCTGTACTGCTTACCTGGCTCTCCTTTCTGCCCAGGATGTCCAGGCTCCCCCGTGATACCTGTAAGGACATCCTAGCATCACTGCTAGCAAGACTTAACCAAATGCTTCAGCTAGGGCAGTCCTCCAGCACAGCATGCATGTGCTGAATGGTGGACTGCGCTGTGTCCTCTGCACTTACCACTCAAACCCGGCTGTCCTGGATCTCCCTTCTGTCCCTGAGGACCCATGGGTCCACGGAGCCCGGGGTCTCCCTTCCCACCCATTTCACCTTTCGGACCTTGGAGACCTATGAAACAGCACAGCACACAAGTATAAATTAAAAAAAAAAAATAAAAAAAATTAATTGTCTCTGCAGTCAGTGGAGCACTTCCGTCTAGCTGCACCAGTAACAGAGCTTGGCCTCACACCTGCTTTTACTGTTCAGTGGCATTCCCATAAAGCTGTAGGAGGACAGGACTGGATGGCACCTCAAAAGTCTGTCTAAGCCAACTCCAGCTCTGCCAGACTGTCTGGCCAGATGTTTGTCTGATGTGCTGTTAAAGTGATACAGTGGTGCCATGACACCTGCCCAGTCTATTGCCCCAACTATCCCTACCACTAAGGATAGACCTGGTCTATTCCCCAAACTATTCCTACCCCTTCCGGGGAATTGCCGCATCTCCCCTTAGCCTTCTTGTCTCTGAACAGGTGATCAGCATGGTCCAAAAGAGCTGAATTACTTTAAAGTTCCTCATTTAAAGACTGACATCTCCTTCATCTTTCTGCTCTACAATTATCCCAAAGTCCTCGCCGTTCTGTATTCCTACTTTCACTTTTCTCTTCTGGAGCACTGGAGCATGTGTGATCTGGTGGAAGATCTGAGGAAACTCTAATCAACCCGTCTAACTATCCTCCCTGGTCTGCACTATACACAACTGCTTTCTTTTGCTGTCCCGCTTTCATCTTTTCCTCTCTGGGTGCAGCGCTTGTGAGACCACTGAATAACAGCTCTCCAGGAGATACCCACTAATTCATGTTACGCGGGAGAAACAGTGCATAATTCTTCTACTTCACGTATACGAAAGTCAGGCTTATCTAGGATATAAAGTTCTCAGAAATAAGTTTTACTAAAGTGAGGACTAACATCCACATGCTTGTGCATATAAATTATATTGTATTATTTAATATCATGAAAATCCTACTGCAAACATCACTGGTTTAACCTGGCATAGGCTGATAATTGAATACCTGTGGCTTTCATTAGATAAAGGTTGCTCTACAAAGAGACTTCCATGGTGCAGAGTCAACATTTTGCATGTCCTCTTCTCCCAGTCCTCCTTTGGGATCTTTGCTGGAGCATGACATGAAATGAAACCCCTGCAGATCAGGGTAAGTGTCCTGTTCATCCAGCTCCCTCATTGATTGGCAAGCTGGATTTTTATGAAATATCTGACCTGTGAAGACTTCTTCTCGTGTTTTAAGTAGAATGAGTTTAAACAGAAATACATGAGAGAATCTGAGAAATGTTGAGATAGTGAAGAAGTCTTACCTACAAGCCCCATCTCTCCTTTTTCTCCTCTCGCTCCTGGTTCACCACTCAGGCCAGCAGGACCAGGATCTCCTTTACTCCCCTTCGCGCCCTGCAGTCCATGCATGCCTGCAACAACACCACCACTTTTCTGATGCTTCACCGGGTGTCGTGTCTAGTGAACACCAGCCACAGGTCACGCAGCTCAGCTGTGGGCGTGAGCCAGGTTCTACCCTCTGTGGACTTCAGAGTGGGGCTGGAGACAGTGGGCAATAGACCACTGTGACCAGAGCACATTTACTTTTACAGTAAGAATTTTTTCAGCAAAGTTTTGCTTTTATTCACATTAGTTTTACAAAGGCTTATTTCCTTCAACTCCAATGACATTCCTACTAACATACACCGTGACTGAGGAGAAGATTGCCCATAAAGTCATCCATAAAGACACTTTATGTTCATCCACAGAAGTAATTCAGATGTCAGAAAAGCCTTACCTTGGATTCCTTGTTCTCCCTTTCTCCCCGGTGGTCCCTGTAGCCCTGAGATGTAAAATACATATATCAGCTGACGCACATCATCAATTTGCAGTAACGGCCAAGAAGAAGAGATGAATTTTTTAATCATCCTGGGCAGGGACCAGCTGTCCTCCAGCCAAGCCCAACTCGTGGGGACCTTTGAGGAGATCTTTCTGGAAAATGCTCTGAACTATTGGGCTCTGATGTATAATAACAGTGCTTGGTGGGAGGTGCTCTTTCAGTGTTGTAAGTGCAGCCAGGAAGATATGAAAATATTATTTTTTAAAAATGGGTTATTATTTTTTTCTTCAGAAACGCTCATCAGTGTAGCCAATGGATGAGATACAGACCTGACCTAACAAAGGTTGCGTCTTAGGTCATCATTATAGGATCATAACAACTCCAGTGTCTCTAGACATTGCCTAGTCCAACCTCTGCACGAAGTGGAGCCAACATTCAGATCAGGACTTGCTGCATCCTTACAGTCTGGAGACATTTATCTCCTGCAGTGGGTTTACTTCCACCCAAAATCCCCAGGTACCCAGGGCAGCATCTTATGCGTTACTGTGGAGAGGATTGCTGGCACCCAGCTCATTCCCAAGTCTGTGTGGCTGCAGTGCCAGACAGGGTGGGCAAGGTCCCAAATCTGTCACTGTTTATTCCACGCACTATTCAGCTGGGGCCCTCTAGAGCAGAGATTAGAGAGGTCTCCTTGAGTTGTCTTGGAGTGAGTTAGGCAGCAGGACCTGCTATGTCTGTGGCAGAGAGCTCAGCTATCTGCTGGCTGTGGGATGCACATAAACTCTGTGTAGATGGTTCATCCCCCTCACTGGTCCTGTCTTGTCTTACAAGGGGATTTGGGATGGTAATTGCAGATAATGACCAGGTACAGTTCCTCCATCACCCCTGAGCTTTTCTGGTGGGGTAGCACTGAGGAAGTAGAGCCAAAATGCTCCTCCATGATGGTCACTGACCTCTGTGGGAGCACTTGGCAAAGTGTGCCTCTCAGAGGATCAGTCAAAATGTGCAGCAGGTCTCCTCATGGCCATGGTACTGGGTGTCTGTACATTAGGTAGGATCTGAGTCTAGAGACTAAAATCCCAAATCCTCACATCAGGTATTTTAGGGGGAAAAAGAGAAAGAGGAAAAGAGGAAAGGTTGCTTATGGCTCCTTTACCAACATACCTGGTGGACCAGGATCTCCTTTACGTCCAGGAGGCCCTGAAATAAATATTTAATGGATATTTTTCAGTAGTCAGCACTCATTGAGGGCATATCAGTGTGGTTGATAGGCTTGAGGTCTGGGCTGAAGACACCATCCTTTCGGAGGGCACCCAGAGCCCAAGTCTACAAGTCACAGGAAGGGAGAGCAGCCCAGAGCTACGTGTGCAGCTGCAGCGGGATCCAGGGGGGCTGCAGGGGCTGTGCTCCAGCTTCTCCAGGTGTATCCAGCTCCTCAGCCAAGGCATCCAGAACCAGCACCCAGCCCTGGACACTGGGACATCACTAACTGACAGGAAGACCAAATCTTGCCCTAATTATTTTTTCATCTGAACTAGGTTTTTGGCTCGGCTTTGCCAGTGGTGGAGAGGAACCACTCTACAGCCAGCATGGAGAAGTGGAGCCGTACCTGCAAAACGAGTGATGTTCTTCATCATCATCATCAGGTTTGCATTGCTGCTTTTAATTATGCTGACTTCCTCTTCTAAGTTTCTCCTCCAGTTTTCTTCACGTCCTATGTACTTCCCTGTAGAGCTTCTCTCCAAAAGCAGTTTGTTCGCAAAGGAGCTTTCCAGAATCTCTTCTACATAGGAGGTATTTTGTTCTTGAATTTTCATTATCTCTCTCTGCATCTTAAACACTGAGGAAACAAAAGGCCCATGCAGTGAATATTCCCTGCCCAATCTTGCTGGGAAATGCCTGTTCAGCAGAGCAGCTCCTCAGCTTCTGTGGAGGACACCTGGGGTTAAACACCACCACCGTTTGACCTGAGGAGGTGTTTTCATGTGCCGGTCCCTGCTGCAGCCAGGCGTGGAGCCAGGAGTGGTTGTGCAAATGCAAAGCACATATATGGGGTGGGGGGGGATGGTTTCCTGCAGTGACCGCTTTGACTTGCGGTGTGCAGAGGAGCATCTGTGCTCCCTCAGAGGTTTCCTATCTGCCTTCTCATCCCTGCTCGTCCATTCCCCCTGAGAGCACCCAGCAAAGCTGTCTCTTGATGTCAAGCTCACAATAAGGTTGCAACATTACCTTTGTACACCAGCAGCCCCTGGCCAGCCGTCAGTAGCAGCAGGTAGATGCCGAGAGCTAAGCGAGCACAGCATTTGGATGGGTTTCTTTGGATTCGAGGCTCTAAAAACCAACAGAAGTAGGGTAGACATCCTCTCACATCTCTCTTGCTACAAACTCTGCTCACTTCCAGCGATTTCAGGCTTGGCCACGATAAATTAGCAGTGACGGGGAGCGGCGCGGTCCCTCTGCAAGACTGCCAGGTCCTGCAGGCAAGGCAGAGTGCCTTCCTCTCACGCGGACTTTGCACTGCAACTCACACTTGACCGTCTTTTCCTACACCAATTTAACCAGCTCACTTCCATCAAGACTTAATCCAGCCTATAACAGTATGGATGTGGTGGGTTTGCCCTTTCTGCATAAATAAATTCCCTGTTTCCAGCGCTTTTAGTTGTCCCAGGCTGTCATTCAAAGAGGGTTGCTCAAAGCACATGCCCTCTCCATCCAGAGTGCCACATACGTGCAATTTCCACCACAAAGCATGTATACATCAAAACAAATGAAAAATCAATAGTAAACTAAACTACAGAACAAATGAAAACAAGTCATAACATTTAAAACAAACTGTCACCAGCAAGCGTAAAAGAAATAAACTACTTTGTCAAATTTTGGCCTTTAGGGAGAAAAAAGTATTTCAGAAACATTAATAACTACTTCAGACATTCAGTAAGTTACCATTAATTGAGGTTTTTTTTGAAGTAATGTAATCAGGAGTTTGAAGTCTTAACTTTAAAAGAGTACAATGATTTAATTAGTTTTACAATAGAATGGTTTAGTCAGCAATAAAGTATTTATATTCAGCTAAAAATTCATAAATTTACATTTTTTGTTGGATCTGGTGATTTCAGTATCGTCACTATTAAGACATTAAAGTTTTGCCAGTGAAATTAAGCATTTTCTAAAACAGGAAAAGAACTCATTTTTTTCTGATGCTCAGCATCAGCTTTGGGCTAGAAAGGACAATTTCGCATACTTCTCTTTTTAAATGGTCAGTTAATTTACTAGCAAAATCACTGTAAAAAGTATTTAATATGCAGTATATATACAATATTTCATTTTTATGCCCTGCTTTCTTCATAGACCAGATAGAATCCATATCAAACCATTTAATAAAAAGAAACCTTACCACTTATCTGAAAGGTTGTAGTAGCAGCTGAGGCAAACCCAATCTTGTCTGCAATACTGAAAGTGTTCGTATCACTTGAATTTCCATCTTCCCATTTGTCTTTAATGGTCATGACAAATTTCTTGCAGCTAACTTAAAGCCTTGTCAGATTATGGACAATAAAGAACTGAAGGGACTTCCTATCTGCCTCCTGATTTGATATGCTATCTGATATGCTTTTCCTATCTGCTCAGTTTTTATAGACTTGTGAGAACACTGATGTGGTAATTCAAACAGTTCCTCAAAAAATCCCACAGCTAAGATTTTCAGCTGCTCTCGTGTGCTCATTTGGGGACACCATGTCCAAAGCCTTGGGCAGGATCCTGCAAGAGGTTCAACTCTGAGTTATTCAACATCTCTGCACTTTAGTGGGGTTGGGCAGGAGGTGGCCATTTTGCTCCTAACACAAGTAAAGCTCCTCGTGTAGCCAAGAAGACCTCAGTTTCAAAGTTAGCTTAGATGTCTGTCCCTTGAGAGGGGAGGTGAAGCACTGCATGTTAGTGAAAAACACATTAACTTGCACCAAGATGATGATTTAGTGATGGTGCATGACCAAAGTGGGAGGAAGGAAAGAATCAGGAGGAGTTGTAAAGACAAGCAAATGATGGTGGGGTGAGGGATGCTGAAGTCCAAATGGGTTTGGGATGTATTGAAGAAGAAAGACTTGCAGCCTCCTTGCCGAGACTGTGTCCAGCCCCTGCTTTCTCCCTGATCAATTTTCCAGACCCACAGATACAATTCCTATCACCTCACCACTTCTTTGCTCATGTTCTGTAAAACCCACCCTTGCAGACCTCACTGTGGCATTTGGTGTTTTGGCATCTCCATTTGTGCTGGGGTTGACTCTGGTTTTGCGAAGCAAAGCGACTTACCCAAGCCCGCAGGTGAGAGCCGTCGATAGGCGCTGGGCAGAGCCCTCCGCACCCATGCTGCCACTGCCATGTGCTGCCCTCTTCGAGGGACAGGGCAGTCCCCATCACACGGTCTTCTCCCAGGCTGCAGGTCTGTGCTCATCCACAGGGCTGCTGGGTCCTCGCTGTTTTGCGTGGCCATGGAAGAAAATGCGGTGTAAGCTTCAGGTAGACATGAGCTGGAAATCCACACCGTGACGGTCCAGGGCAGAATGAAGCTATCTGTTCTGCACCTGATCTCTTAAAGGCTTAAACCAAAAATATGTGGGGTTTTTTAAATCCACTTCTGTGTTCTCCTTTTAAATGTACTTGTGCAGCTGTGACTTGGTTTAGCACCAGCAGGGAGGAAGAGGAGTCCTCCATTATCATATATTCTGTGCAAACTGTGAAGGAATTGGGATAATTTGGTTTACTGTGAAAGTGTCAGATACCCCCTTGAATTAGGATGGTTCGAGAAGTTACTGCTGATCAGCTGAGCCATCATAACTACCCGTGCATCCTCTCCCTTCCTGGCATCCCCTCCCCACTGGGGTAAGGGCTCGTATCCAACCCATTTCTAATGGTTTGGGTAGTTCAGCTGACCACTGTGTGTGAGCCTGATGCCACCTACTCTTGCTGGGCTGGGTGATGAGCTGAGCATGATAGCACTTGTGTTGCCAAGTGGATGTTTATAGGGATGGATGTGGTTCAGGTGCACACAGAGAGCAGGTTTACAGCAGAGACACTTTTAACAACACTTCTAGGCAAATCCATTTTACTTCAAAAGTATTAAAAAGACGCCGACAGCTGTAGTTTTCAAAAGCCCTTCTACAAGGCAACGGGTGGAATAAGATCTCTGTGCCCTCCTTCCCTGAGAAAGAAGCTCAGGGGTATGTTTTCCCATCTCTCATGGTCCTGCCATTCTCAATGGCCCAGGTGGCATGGGTAGAAGCAGTAGAGACCTTGATTTTAACAGCCCTGATCTGTGCTGCTTCAGGATTCAAAGTCTAGTTCTCCACTTAGCTATTTTGGGGAGGTCAATAGCAAAGTCATGATTCCACCCAACTTTACCCTCCAGCTGTGGTCAAACTTAATTCTCCCTTTATTTCTAGTTGATGTAGCCCCATGCAGCTCCATGTGCTGCCACGCTGCCATCAGTCACGTGTGCATCTGGCTGCCTGGTAGCATCATGGTGTGTTTCCATACGGATGTCAGCCGTTGTAAATAGGCAGCAGATTTCCCTGTGCACGTGGTGCCGGGGGTCTCAGCCATGCCACGGACGTCAGAGATCATGTACTGACACGCTCACTCAGCCTTCGTGTGTGCTGGCTGCTGCTGCCCCCACCCTGCTTTCTGCTGTCTTTCATTTCTCACTGCATCACCTACTGCAGCAATAGATTGACTCTGATTGTGCAATCAGGGTTACTAAATCAAGAAAGAAAAAAAGAAAAGAAACTGCTGATTCAGTGCAGTCTCCCTAGGCTGAGAGTTTGCTGAAACAATGTGATTATTAATAGAACAGCAGTTTCCAGCACATTATGGGGCATGTCTGATGGACCATCAGCCTTACCCTCCAGGCCCTCTGCTAGGAAGCCTTGGCCCCTCTCCGTCCTGCTGCTCTTCCTGCCTCCCCTGAAATGCTCTGCCAACATCTTGGGGAAGTGCCTGAAGTCCTCTAGCTCATCATGGCCCTTTCCTTCCCCTGCTCTGACGTTGGTGGCTCATGCCAGGCAGAACATCCTCCTCATGCTCTCATGGCAAAGGTGCATCCCATTTGAACCAAGTTTTATAAATAGACCACAGCTTCCTCAAAGTCACAGGCCTGTGGGTAACTGCTGAGGGAGGGAATGGTCCCTGGCCATCCCCGCTGCTTTTCTCATCTCCTTTCACCGCTGTTGTCAGCTGCAGGCATTTGCCACCACCAAAAGCTCATGGCAGAGCAAAGGGACATAACACCAAACTTCAACCTGGCCTTAGCTAAACACGGCCCTTCCCAGCAGTGGTTCTGCCAGGGAGCTTGGACAGATGTTAGCCTCTTCAGGACAAGCATTGTTCCTGAAAGAACTGAATTTGTGATTTTTTAAAGTAAGCTTTTTTTTTTTTCCTGAAATGAGAAGATATCCTAGCTCAGAGGTGTTTCTCCATTTATCTTATGGTAATGTTTCCAAACTTGTCTATTTGATTGCAGACTGTCTTAGGCATAAATGCCCAGAATTCAGGAATCTTTGGTGCTCCTCCAAGGATGAGGAAGAGAAGAGTTTACAGCACAAACAGGTCCCATGTTGGGTAAGCCAGGGCAGCAACCTCCACCATTTCTGCCATTGCTTCTAGACTGAAGTGAGAGTGGCAGCCAGAAAAGGTGACAGTCTACCCCTTTTCCCAACACCTGCATTCATGTATCTGAAGATGGGCTTCAAAAAAACAAAAAGTAATCCTGCCCACAGACCACACTGCTCTCCCACAGAAACAAGTAGCCATGGTTTGACTTGGGACACAGCTGATAGCAGCACACCACAAAGCCATCAGCGACTAGAGCTGTACAATTGCTTCTGCAGTTGTAGGTTTGTTTGTAAACTAGCTTGTTTGTTTTGGGTTTTCCCCCCCTATTTTACCTGGTATTTCACTCTTTTTCTCCTTTTTGGAATGAACAAGGTTGGTGAATTTTGACGTACTGGTCAGCTCTTGTGGTGGATTGACCAAGGCAAACACCCACCCAGCTTCTCACTCAGTCCTCTCTCCCAAAGGATGGGGAGAATATAGAGGAAGGTGAGAAGACTCATGGGTGATATGATGACAGCTTAATAAGGAAAGCAAAAGCTGCACTTGCAAGCAAAGCAGAAAGAGGAATTCTCTACTTCCCATCACCAGGCAGATAAGCAGCTACATCCTGGGAAGCAGGGCTTCAACACGCATGATGGTTGTTTGGGCTGACAAATGACCTAACCACAAACATCTCCCCTTCCTCCTTCTTCCCCTGAACTTTTATTGATTAGCTCGATGTCATATGGTGTGGAATATCCCCATGGACTGTTTGGGTCAGCTGCCTTGGCTGTGTCCCCTCCCAGGCTCTTGCTCACCCCAGCCTACTCACAGCCTTGACGCTGGTCAACAGTAACCAAAACATCAGTATGTAATCAACACTGCTTTAGCCACAAATTCAAAGAACACCACCATATGGGCTGCTGTGGAGAACGTTACCTCCATCCCAGTCAGACCCAGTACAGCTCTCCGGTATGATGGTGTGTGTGTTAAAGTGTCTTGTTCTCTACGGGGAAGAACCAAGGACTTTGATGTCCATGGACATTGAGAGGCAGTGATGAATTCAAGGGATGCTGAAGCAGGTTGTGAGTGATCTGCCCACTGGCAGATCATGGAGGTGCCAGGTCTGGGGTCTCCCTTGCAAGTGTCCCACTGACTTCCCAGGTCAGCTCTGGTCAGCATCCCCTCAAAAAATGTGAATCCACCTCTAAGGGCAAGAAATTATGTGGTACCTGGAGAGTTTCCATGCAGAAGAGAGACTGAGGCCAACACGCAAGATCTAAGCAACTGTGATTTGTGCCAGAGCATTAAAACAAAGCTTTAGCCTGGACTCGTATGGGAGCAGGGGCCTTATGGTGCAGCCCCCCCATGTCCCTGCGTGCCCAGAGCTGTGCTCAGGGGGTCCAGCTGCTGCGGTAGCACCTGGGCACTCCTGGGACCGCAGAGAAGCACTTGTGCTAAAGCAATAAAATCCCCAGCACTGCCTGGCTGACATTTCTCCTTTCTAGCTTGATGTGTTGCTTGGCTTTGTTGTAGAGATTGAAAACAGATTTTCTTTCCCTTCTATGAGTTATGTTAATTTGTGTTTCATCAGAACTCGCCTCTTCTCCTCCTTTTCTCCCCCCCCCTCTTTAGGCTGGATCCAGCTGCACCATGAATTCAAGGAACCACCTGCAAAATATTTTAATGACTTCAACCTGTCCTTTGAGGTGAATTAATACCAGGGCAGCCTCTGAAGCATGGTGAAATAGTCAGGGTTGGCTAAGCGGGCCACCCTCAAAGCCAAAAAATATGTTTTGCAGCACAACTGCTCCTGACAGGCAGCTCTGTTTCCCGTACAGTGTCTTGTTCCTCACCTTGAAGACAGTTGTCCCTATTCAGGTCAGAGCTCATTCCAGAGACTGGATGTATCCCAAACCAGCTTAGAAACAGGAAGGATAAGAAGATGTGCAAAAACCAGCCACACAAAGAACGGGTTAGATCTGTTAGTGTCTGCTATAAACAGCACAATTGCGGATGGAGGGAGGCATCTCCCAGGGCTCGCTCTGCATGTAGCAGCTTGGTGCTGTGGGGAGAGATCAGCTGCTCCCTAATGCTCCTCTTTGCTGGGATCCACACGTTCAGCAAGGCCAAAAAGACTTCTCTAAGCACAGACCACACTGTAGCCACGTCCTCACTTTCCTCGGCTTTTAAAATCCCAGGGTCATTTTAGATTTGCTAAGCAGCTATCAGCCACGTCAAATGATGCTGCAAGTGCTGCTGTGGTCCCCTCTGCCCAGGCGTGAGCCCTACAAAAACCCAGGCAGGCAGGAAGTTCCTCAACCCACCCTCATTTCCTCTTTTTTCAGGAAAATATCTGGGATTATGTGAGGTTCAGGGTTGCTGTAGTTTTAGATATTAAGCTAGTCAGCAGATCATTCAGAAGGACATTCCTGAAGAGGTTTATTATCGAGTATTGTCCTTGTACTGAGGCACATCCCAATTAATTGCCTGCACATCAATGCGTTACTCTGGATTTATCTCAGGGTAAACAAATTAAGGAGCTAATACTTGGGCTTCCGCTGAAGGATGCTGCAGGATGGTTTGTCTCTGATAAGGTTTCTGGCCCAAATTTCCATGTCCTGAATGCTACTGGCAAACACTTCAGCTTGAAAATCCATTAACCTGTAACCACCCCGTGCCCCTTATTCAATGAATGCGGAGAGCAAACATGTGTGTGAGCAGCTATATACACAGACTTGAAACCATCACTGACAGCAGTCCATACAGAATTAACTCAAAGCAACTGTCCTGTAAAACATGTGTGCAGTGCTGGGCTTTAAAGCTCAGCCCCTGAAATTGCTTCAGACTCCCCTGCCTCTTGGTTTTCTGCTGTCCCTAGAGAGCAACAACCAGCCCTGCTGTTCAAATCATCTCCCATAATTGCTATGGTGACACCGGGTGTTTCTGAGACCCAAAGTCATGGCTTTTTCCCTTGAATTTCCTTCCTTCATCACCTGCCCTCTTTTCTCACTTCCCTTTGCTGTCCTCCCGTGCAGTTCTCTGGGTGCTGACACGACTGCGCTGTTCCCGTCTGCTCGGCACAGCTCTGCAAAAAACCCCAATTCCCTCTCAGTGACTTTCCTCTTGCCAGTGACAGCCACGCGGGGCTGAGCTTGCTCAATCTCCTGCTAGGAAATGATAAGCTTGGGTGTGAAACCCCCAGCATCAGCACATGAGGAAAAAAAGTGACAAAAAAGGAAAAGACACTTTACTGGTAGCTGTATTGCCACCCTCCAAGGCACCTACAAGAAAGTGCAGCCAGTTTGCAATCAGTGCAGTGCTCCCCCCGATCTCACCTGTAGATCAGTCTGGGTTGTTTCACTTTAACTGGGGCCAATAACTGATTGCTGCTTCTCCCTTATTGTCTTTAGCAGTGATAACTGACTCTAAATTCATTCTTTTGATTCTCCACTATTTCTCAGCGTAAAGGTGTTCGCCTTAGGAATTATCCCGGGTGAGGGATGGCGAGAGTGGAGTGAAGCATCCGTCGGGGCAGAGCAGGGATCCGCATCAAAGCGAGGAGGGACCGGGAGAGGACGGTGCTGTGGGTGCTGCTGGCTTAGCGTGTCAGTCCTGTGGTGCTGGGCACAGGTCGGTGTGTCTGGGGCCATCAGTAAAGCTCACAAACACGAGTGGAGTGTTTGTGAAACGTTCGGACTTGCCTTCTCACCTGCCAGTGGCAGGCGGGTGCTTCTCAAAGTTCACATTTGCTACTGTGCATGAAAAGCCAGTGTCAACAACGCTTCTTTCCCGTGCAGAAACAAAAGCAAAGCCCTGGCTGGATGTTCTCCTCTGAGCATCTCACAAAATGGGCTAATGCTAGTAGCAGGAATGACTTAAGCTGGTATCAGAAGAGCAAAGCAAATTACGTTTTCTTTGCATTCTTTCAGGTGCTTTCTTTCTAAGAAACTGAGTGCCAATGTCCAAATGCCTAGAGAATTACATGATGCTCAGATTTCTCTAGTGGCCAACTTGCCTGAGGTGTGGGCAAGTCTTTCTAGGGGAAAAATTCTTTTGTACTGACCTTCAGGCTTCTGTGCTTCTTTTCATAACCAACACCCGGCTTCTTTGGGGAACTAGCTGGGAATTCCCTTCCTGCTGCTACACTGGCAATGACAGATCAAGCAGAGCTGAAATGTTTTGATGAATAAAAGTAGAATTTGCTCCACGGCTTTGACTCTTGTCTAATTCCAACCTTTCCTTTTAAACTGTTTTTGTTTTTTGTTTTTTTTTTCCAAATATAACTGGAAGCAGCAGGTCTCTAGCATTCTCACATTTGCCTAAGAGTTAAAGACCCAAAAGACTCGGGCAGAGTGGCTGGAGCCTTTGACACCGTTAATTCAGGAGTACTGCCATTCTCGCACGCCTACAGGTGTTCGAGCAGAGTTTTGACAGAAACCTGTTCAAAACGGCTTTGGATGCCACAGCATCTGCGTGTCCCCTACATGTTGCCTTGGGAGATAGATCCATACGGCAATGGTGGTGGGTGGTAATGGTAGAGCAAAGAATAACCAAGTGCCATTGAAGGCTGTTTCAATACAGAGATGGTAATCACTGAAATAAAAGAAGTATGGGTCTTAATAAATTCCTTCTGTCCTAACCACCAGGGAACCTGGCAGAAGGCACAATTTAAGCAAAAACAAACACTGAAACCACACATGTATATGTACTTTAAAAGAAACAGACCAAAGAGGAAAGGGAGAAATCAGTTAGAAATAGGTTTTCATTATCGGTCAAATATTTAACTCTAGCCCAATAAAATAATAAGATCTGCTTGTCATTATTTGCTTTTATTAATGAGTCAGATATCTTTAATTCAATACAGCACTCTTGATGGCATGGAGAAATTCTACATGGATGTCACTGATTTTACATTCACCCTTGTGTTTGAATGAGATGAGCTGGTGAAAACGTCCATGCTGTAGGTTGTTTAACCTTCTCAAGGTGTGTGCAGATTTAGGGCCTCACTCAGAGGGTGTTGGTGTCAAACGGCAGTTTTGGGGAAATGTCAGTGGGCTTCAGGTCAGGCAGGACCGGGGAGAGCCATGAGAGGAGCGGCAGTCATGGTGCTGATGCAGAACATTTCTGTGCCTGCCGTTGCGGTCGATAGGGCAGGACTCCTGGAGGACATTGACTAGAAGACCCTTGGAGCTGTGGCGATCCCCAAAGTCCTCCTTGGTGCTCCTCAAAGCCACCTCCTTGACAGCTTTGGGGCCACCAAAGGACATGGCCAGTGCCTCAGACACCTCTTCCTCCTTGGTGAGGCTCCGGCAGGAGCCCTGGCTGACCCGACACCCACACTTCATGGCTGAAAACACGGGGCTGGGTGCATGTGTGGGGCTCGGCGTGTTTGCCAGCACTGGGCTGGGCAAGAGTTGATACGGGAGGTCAGCCCAGCTGGTGGGAAGCCGAGCCAGGCAGCCTGGCTCCCGCTCCCCTCCCAGCCACATCTGAAAGGGATTTGCAGAGACCTCAGGATGAGGCTTTGAGACTCTCTCCTCGCCAAAAACATTAGAAAGACGTGAAAAATTAGAGATCCTGATGTCAAGAAAGCATGTGACAATTGCAGTGGGTTTCTGGCTGCCCTAATTTCTTTAATTAAATTGCACCAAGCAAGCAAGCTGGTAAGCAGTTTTCACTGCGATGTAAGTGCATAGCTGAGTGAATTGGACCAAGGTGCCACATGTTAATCATTATAGGATTTTGTCTGCACAACATCAGTCTTGCACAGATCTGCTTATGAAATCATACCTTTCCCATTAAACACAGTATGAGTTTTGAAAGGGAATTCAGATTGGCTTGGCATGAACCTTTGTATAGGGCTAAGGAAACCTGGGAGAGATGGCCCTGCTTTAAGTAAAGAAAAAAATTTAACCTGACTTCACTTTTGTGGTGCATTAAAAAGTCTCTGCTTAAGGACAGTGGATTGATGGAGTGGCCTGAGGTGGGAAGAATATTTAAAAAGTTGTCAATATGCCAATAAATGTGCGTGCCAGAAATAAATGCATTATACGTTAGTCCGTCAGAGAAAGCTAAAGAAAGGTGTTCTTTTATGGAGAGAGACAGTCCGGTAGCTCATATCATTAAGTAAAAAAATGATCAAAGCAGCAATGAGCTCGTTTCTGATTGTCATCTCACCTTCAGAGTTCATTTCCTCAACCAGCCAAGGGCCAGATATTTGACAAATGAGATCCAGGGGGGACCTCAACTCTACGTAGAGACTTAGGTGTACATTTTTCTTTAACTGTCCGCTGTTTTCCCTACATAGGCAACCTGAAGCTCTGGATTGGAAGTGGCCTTTGTGAATTTGTCCCGTAACTTTTCCACCAGACCATCAAGAAGAATATCAAAATCCTAAAGTAAAATGAAAAGAAAGTAGATCGAGGTCATAGATTTCATTCTCCAGCTTGAGAACATGAAGATCCAGACTAATGAGAAGCAGATGGAAAGTTAGGCACTGGTCTAAGTTGGCTGCCTTTTGTAATAGCAGTAGGGCTTGGTCGATAGTGCAGTATGTTTCTGGTGGAGATAAGCTGGCTGGAGAGCAAAAAACCATTGCGCCTCCTCAAGGAAAGCTCAGCCAAGAGAATTTTTGTTTTAGATAGTGTTTTGTCAGCCTAGCAGCATTGTTAGTTGGGATGATATAGCTCTGCTGGCAAGAAAAATCTTAAATTGGTACATGCAAAATCTGATATGATGTCTCCAGTGGCATGACCTTACCAGGAGAGGATATATCATGCCAATAAGATCTTCCTTGGTGGTCTGCAAGCAGCCTCTAGCTGGGGATGAGCCTGAGCAGCTGGTAGCAGGAGGAGACAGGACACGCACTGTGCCTGGCTCTCAGCTCTGTCCCTTGGTACCATCACAGGCAGTGGGGCAAGAGATGGAGTCTTTTGTCTGGTTTGGCACAGACAAAGTCTTCAGCAAGGGTAAGTCCTAATGCTTGTTGGCATGTGAATGATATCCCTGGAAAGCTCTCCGGCACACCACTGACCCGGCACGGGAAGGGGACAGCAGTTGGCAGCTCACAGTGGGTGTTGCATTGTGTAGCTCCCACTCAAAGTTCAGGATCTCAGCGTACCAATAAGTGCCTTTGATGCTTTGAGGTTCGTTTGTCACNAAAAAAAAATCAACACATTGGCAAAATATTAAAAAATCATGTAGAAATATCTCCTGTCCTAGGAAATAAACACATCCCGGTCCTGTGGCAGTGCCCCAGGCTGGCAGCAAGCTCACATTACTTAATTATGATATGTTGCATATACCAAATAGCAGGGGACAAACCCCCTCCTTTATTCTCACAGTCTAGCAGGCTCTGTCTGCCTCGCAGCTGTTCAGAGCACATATATCAACATGTCCCAGCATCCCAGTGCCAGCGGAGGTGCTGGAGATGCAACCCTCGAGAGAGAAGCTGTGGCAGGGAAGTCCTGATTTTACTCTTAGAGAGTGCAGAACTGTTTTCTTCCTTTCACAAGCTGATTTCCTTCTCTTTAAATGCTAATTTGATTACAGTTCTTCACAAGGTTTTTCCCCTTACAGCACCAGCTGCCTTTTTGCCTCTGCACCAATTCTTCCCTGTCACCACCCTGGACCCAGTGCGGGGAGGACTGGCTGCTGTATTGCCACCAGGCAGGATTATGTGGACAGTGAGGGGAAAAATGCCGGGAAACTTCAACACCTCTGGGAAGTTTGACCTATCCCAGGCACATATTCCTGTTCTCCTGTCTTTATTTTCGCCGTTGAAAGGCTCAATTATACCTCCCGACTCTATCAAATTCCCAAATGCAAAATTATTTTAAAAAATACAATTACTTTTAAAAATACACAATATTCTGGGGCGAAAAAAAAAAGAAAAAAACAACCTGTGTCTTGCACAGACTATGGGGAAGAGCCCGGGAATATACCCCTCCCCAAGCCCATGGTGCCCAGAGCCACGGTTGCTGTGCCAGGCAGATCCAAGGAAGATGCAGCTCTGGAGCATCAGGACAAAAACCCAACTGGGGAGCCCGGAAATGAGAGCTTCCCAGTGTTCCTTCTGGTTTTAATTAAGCTCATTGTCATTTTGGTGAGCTCCCGCTCTTCTTCCCTCCCTCTCTCTGTCTTTTTGCCCTGAAAATCTCTTCAGTAGACTGTACCCAGCTCTCAAAGCTCAAATTTTAATTAAAGTCATTCAGTGGCTTTGAAGGACTAATGACCTCTTATCAGGTATTGTGCTACAAATAACAGACGAATGACCTTCCCTCCCACTCTTCATTAATACACTATTATTTTTTTATACTGCTTGCCCTGCCAAGACCCTTCTTGCTTTAAAATAACATCAGAATAGAAACCCACCTTGAAATACATTTTAGTTAAGTGCAAAGGGCACAAAGAGGCTAATGGATAAAGATGCACCTTTACAGGCACACCTTAAAAAATCTGGCTATGAAGGCATATATCTTATAATCCAATTTTCAGAAAAAAAAAAAAAGTTCTATTGGATTTCTAACACCAAGGTCTGTCTGATGGGCATTTCTGTCCATTATTGGACAGCAAGAGTCTGATGATGACCAGGTGAGTGTGGGTCAAGTTTGGGTATCCCTCAGTCCTCCAGGGATAATCAATAAGGCAATAAGAGAAAAGCATTTGTACTGTAGCTCTACTGGAGCTACAGAAAGGACAAGGTTTTAGGATGCAGAGAAATAAGTAAAAAATCCATTTTGCCTGTATTCTTAGCTCTCTCCTTATTTGTCTGCTGCGAGTTTTGATATAGGAGAAAACCCGCTGTGATCGGTGTCCTGAGTAGCCCCGGGCCCCGCGTGAGGAAGAAAAAGAGCTGAGATGAGCAGAAGTTGTTAGTGGGGGATTTGCTAAAGTCTTGTTTTTTGCCAGAAAAACAAACAAACAAACAAAAAAAGAGATAGAGAGAAGTAAGAAGAAGGAAAAAACAGAAAACACAGTTTCTTTTCCCAGTGGCAGTTCTCTTTTTGGGGCATGGGGTGGGGGTGGCACCTGGCTGTGCTACCTCCGGGTAAGTGACTCCTCGGAGCTGCTCTGCAACGCTTTGCTTGTTTGGAGAAAGTAAATTTTGTCTTCCTTCTGTGCTCCTTCACATCCTTTGGTGCTGGAGATAAATGTTTTATGAAGTTTTGGTGAATGTATGAGGCATGAGCTGGGACCACAGGAGACCTCTGCCAGGCTCCCACCAGCACAGTGTCTGCTCTGGCACACGGTTTCTCCAGGAACTTCCACCACAGGTTTCCAAATCCACAGGTGCACGGGGAGGTCCTTGCCACAAATTTGCAGTGCTACGATGATAAGGATTGAAAATAAACTATTAGAATTGTCAAAGAATTATTTTTTTTGTTTTTTTGAGGTTGTCATAAAAACAAAATAAACAAACCCAAGGTGACTTCATAGCATAAATCCTCCCCTATAAATGACATTCTAAACACCAGCAACAGCTTCCAGCCATATGTGACAACTTATTTGCTCATTTGCAAATGTTCACCTTGATGGAAAGTCTTTAGACTCGACATTTTACATCCTTGAGGTAAAACTCAGGCCATAAGCACACATTAAACCCAGACACTTTTCAAAGCACTGGACACAGCATAGTCTCTAATTGCGATTTAGCTCTGTCCCACAGTGGCAAACTCAGCCTGAGCTGAAGGAAAACTGAACTTGCTGTTGTTTTTCAACAGCTGCTTATCTCTTTCTCTGTCAAATGCTCAGCCTGCTCATGTACGCACAGCTGCCACACCGCGATTTGCTCCGGGTTTATGGCTTGAAGCTGTGGCTTTCTCTTGCTGCATCTGCAGCCCAGGGTGGGAGACAGCAACACGGCGGCTGGAAACAGCCCAGCAGCTTTCCACAGACTTGGATTTCCCCTGCATGAAGCCACAAAGCCATGGTGGACTTGGCCATGTTTGACGTAGAGATATGAAGGACATTGTAGTGAAAATGGCTTTCTGAGCTCCACTTCTGCCATGGTGGGTGGTGGTTACCCACACCCACCTGCTCGTGCTGCTCATGCGGCCTGGCCATGGCTGACCGCTGTAAGGAAGCTCAGCAAACCCACCACGTTGCCGCTGATTTCTTGTCCAGCCCAGCTGCAAGGAAGTCATACCAAGTCATGTTCTGCTTTGTGCAAGCGGACAGTGCTGACATATTTCCATTATTGATTTTCTGTACGTTTAACAATAAAACATCCACAAGGCACCTCTAAGCAAGGGAGCAATAACTAAACTTTTGTAATAATGACAAGAGCCCTGCAGCAGCCACGACACAGACAGGTTCATTCTGTCCTCAGTATCCTCTTCCTTCAGTTAGTTGGCCAAGTCGAGCCAGAAGCAAACTCCAACCTTTCCTATCAGGTTTCCCCAGAGACGTTCTCACTGCAGAATAGCCCCAGGGCTGGGGGAAAGCAGGCTGTTTGGGGTCTACACAAGCCCCAGGTTTCTGGAGCAGGTGAGCTGGAGCCCTGTGGCCCCTCATGGCAATGCCTGGCCTTGGGTGGGACAGGGCTTCCCAAGGATGGAGACCCTCTCAGGCAGGTTCAGCTCAGATCTGCTGCTCCTCAACATGAGCGTGACCGGGGGTGCCCTTTCTTTGTATAAGCTCACAGGAGCCTCTCCTTGGCAGAGTTCTGTGTTGAAAAAATACCTTTAATTTTCTGACATATATAAATTGCCTGGGATAGCTTTACAGCAGTATGGCAAAGAAATTCCAGCTCCTGCCAATGACATTAAATCCAGCCATGACGTTAGTGTTTCATACCACACGAGTGAGAGAAAGAATAGAGAGACAAAGAATAAACTGCTGTACATGATGTTTCATCTGGGGCAGATGGACCCAGAGATAAAGAGGTCACAGGTGAACACCTTCATCTGTCCGGCTGTGTATAGGTAAAATTAAAGGTAGAACTAACTTTCTTCCTTGCTGTTTGAATGTAACTTTTCTATTACATCCCCAAAATAGAAGCCTAAAGTATGGATATTTTATCAGTGTGAAAATATTCATGACCTTTCTGCTACATCCCCCATGCTATTTGTTGTGACTTCAAGCTCTCCTCATCGACCCCGGCCAATTCGCTTGTGCTTGCTGCGGCCAGGCTGCAAGTCCGCTCGCTTCCCTTCGGCAGAGCACTGCCTTCCTCTTCTGAGCTGCTGCTGTCAACTATCAGCTGCCAGTTCTTAGGCTGGGTTAAAAATGGCCAGGGACAATAGTAAATTATTGCAGTGCTCATCCACTTTCTTTTCTTGCAGGCTTCAGCCTGGGGATCTGTGGACCTCGTCCTACTGTCTCTGAAAGGCAACTAAGCAAAGATAGCGCGTTGTCAGAAGGCTGAAACATCCATCTCCCACTGGGGCCTGTTGGAGGAAAACCCACTCATTTAGAAGAATAAGTCCTGTAATTTGCTGAGCCCTATTCAGTTCCATTCAGCCCCTCTCTTGACAGAAGGATAAAAGTGGACACATTGGCTCAAATGGACTAAAGCTTTATGTAGCCCACCACCCAAAAGTGGGTGCCTAGGAAAACGTAGAAGAGCAGGATGTAAGAACTTATTTATGATGTTTCCCAACCATTTTCTGAGCTTCCAGTCGTTCTCAGCTTGGGGATTTCCTGATCTGGCTGGATGTTACTCCCAGGTATTTGATGTTTCTAGGCATATTTCTTTTTTTAAACGAATTCATGCTGTCTCTGCTTGAACCATGACAGCTTTTGACATCTACTTCCCTTGACTGAGCAATTCCAGCCCAGTTGCCCCAGACTGATGTTGTCCCCATGGTCCTGGGGATGCCCAGCTGCTCCATGAAGCCCTGATTTGGGTAATATTTTCACTGTTCCTGACCTTGCTCTAATACTGGGCTGCAATGAGTTGGTTAAGGAGAGCTGCGGGATCATGTTCACTCACACACCTTTACTGAGGTGGCCAAGACCACTGCTGAGCTGATGTTTAGGAAAGGCCATGCCCCATCCTGTGCTCCTTTATAGCAAAAGCAAAGTCCCCACTGGCCTCACTAAGACAAAATCAAGATTTAGTGCTTTCCCCTATGCACTTCTAGTCCAGTAAGAAAGAGACCTGTACAGAGAAACCTTGAGATAAAACCCAAGCCTGCTTCTGTAGGCAGAGGGGCAAGGAGCCAGGATGTTCAGAGCGGAGGGAGCTCCTGGGCAGCAAAATGGGCCAGGGCAATGTATGAAGTAACAGAATTGGATGGAGAGGCTGAGACACCTCCAACGATGCCAAAAACCTGCCAGGACCATGTCTAGATGGGTTATGACTAGGGAAAACCCTCTCCAGGCACAGAGATCCTCTCCACCAAGCTTCGTCCCTGGTGATACGAGATGTGAAGGCAAGACCTGGGGCAGGGCAACCTTAAAATCACAAAAGCGAGAAGTATTGGTCTGGGAGGTTTTAAGATGATTCCTGACACATGTTTCTATGATCTGCTCTTAAAACTCAAAGGCTCCCAGCCCTCCGTAGATAACCTGTCCTAATGTGTAATTACCTTCACAGTTAGAAAGGATATATTTTTTCCCCAAATGCCTACTACTAAGCTGTGGTGCCAAACACGGAGCTCATTCCTTTTTGTCCTCCCCTTGGTAGCTATGGAAAGCAATTGTCTGCTGCCCTCTTCATAATAACCTCCTGTATATTTGAAGACTTTAATCAAGTTCCCACTTCTCTTTTCTAGGCTGTCAAATAAATACTTTGTTAAATCCAAGAAGTATCACAGCTATTGTTTGCCCACATTCATTATGTCAGACGTCCTGTTCCCGGCAGAATGGTAGCAGGGGGTGGTGGGAAGTATTGTGCTCACCCAGCCCAAAACGTATGGAGCCCATGATGCCTCTGGGTGTGTAGGCAGAACAGGATGCCCATTGCTGCCAGACAAAATCACAGGCACGGCCCAGAGCCTGCCAAACTTTTGCTGGCACCCCTGGCAGTGAGTGTTTCGGAGCAGGCAGTGATGATCAATGCACAGGAGCGAAATGCCTCCATGTCACCTGCTGGCTGCACGCTGCCCTGCAAGGCAGGGCTCGACAACTGTCTTATAGTTTTTAAGGAGCAATCATCCACTGCCTTTGCACAGGAATTGCTCTTGCTCTGGCATCTGCTTCTTTGGAAACCAAGTAAAACTGAGCAGGAGCATGAAGCATTGAATTTTCCAGCCCAGCTAAGACTCTAAAGGATGAGGTTCCCTTAATTGCTTGAAATCCATCACCTTTCTGTGACGATGGTGTCACCTTGCTCTGGCATGAAAAAAAAAAGAGACACATCTGCTTTCTCCCCTCTCCCTTGAGCCTTGCTGTGTCTTGCCGGCTAACCCCAGCCGCAGCAGCAGCCTGGGTGCTGGCTCTCCAGGAGACGGAAAAAGCTCTGGAGCCCCCAAGACCAAATTGCACTTGTGCCAACATTTTCTAAAGCCTTTAATGCTGTGATTATGCGAGAGATATGATGTAGGGTAGCTTCCCAGGGCATGGGGCAAGGTATACAGGGCTGAGTAACGAAGTGATGGCTGGGCTTTTGGCTATTAGAAACTTCCTATCATACAGAGATGAATGCAATTATCTCCGTGCTGCCCTGACCGGAGCCGCCTGCCATTCAGCATTGTAGCATCCCCACCTTGTGGTGCGGCGCCGGACTGCCTGCGAGCCGCACAGCCTTGCGTCCCCTCCGCGTTCCCCAGGGCTCCAGGGACACTTGGCCATGAGGCTTCAGTGTGGGCCCACCTCAAGCTCTGGCTAGACCTTCATTGCAAACAGGTACATAACTACGTGCTCAGCCTCTTCTAGACAGGCGCTGAAATGTATGGAAAAAGTCCGGAAGAGATGAGGAAAGGTTTGTTGCAGGGGGGTGTTTTGTGTGATGTTGCTTAAATCTTTGCTTCTGGAAAGATGAAACCTGTGGTTCTGATACCTAAATATATATAATTAAAATTCAAAGTATCACTAAAGATTCCCCAGGGGTGTTACACAGCTGGCCAGTACCTTCTCCTTTGCTGCTTTTGCATGAAAAGGTCTCAGAGGTGTTCTGCAAGCTTTACTGAAAGCATGTTTTGCAAGCAGAAGAGACTAAGCATTTTTAATTCCTCAGTTAGTGCTGTTGAGTAGCCACCGGTCTTCAGAAAAAACATATTTCTAAACCCCACTGATTATCAATCAGCTCAGCAAAATAATCCATCATCTGTAATGAGGTGATAGTGCAAGACCTCATTTTAGGGGTAACAATTCAGGCTAAACTAGACATTTTTCTCTAAGACCTGGATGCCCTTCACTCTCTGAGAGCATCTGCAGGAGGATTACTTGAGCCCAAGCTCTCACCTCCCAGGTCCGATGCTGCAAGCTCCCCGGCACGTGCCCCATGCCCATGGGCACAGAAAATCCTTGGCACCTCCCAACAGCAGAGATAGAAACCTGGTGAACTGGAAACATGGGTGGGAACCCAGCATTTTCTGCCCTGTGTTAAGATGAAACAGATTCAGCCCTTGTTCTTTGAGGGAAAGGTGGTATAATATTGTATCTTGTAAAAGAAATAAAAAGAATAATAAAAAATTGTGTATTTCTGCACACACTGACTATAACAGATCCAGGTAGATGCCTGGTAGCTCAGAGCTGCATTTTCTCCAGTGCTCTTCAGCACTCTCTGAATAACAGAAATGATTTATAAAAACATAAAGCCATGAGTGACTTTTACTAGCCCAGAGCCCCTTTCTCTCCTGTGCTTCTTTCTTCCGTACGTATCAAGGGATGCAGTCTATTCACATCCGCTGGATGGAGGAGCTGATGGCTAGAAGGAGCAGGAGGCGACATCCTCCCTCTCTCTTCCTTCTGTGGCAAAGAGATGAGGATCTGCAGGGTCTCTCTTAAAAAGCTTCTCTCCGGGCATATTGACTTTGCAACCTGCTGATGAGTTAATGTGAAACAGAGCCCTGGAAAATGCAGGGAGCGAGAGCAGCAAAGCAGCCCAGGGGTGTAGGGTGGATAAATCACGGACACGCCGACCGGGAGGGGAGTCACGGGCTGCGGAGTCGTAAAGGCTGAGCTTGCTCCATACGCCTCGGCCGCTCGCCGGGTTGCTCCGGAGCTAGTTGACAGAGCTCTGCCTTACAAGCCTGGTCTTCAAAGCATTCCTCTCTTTACTGTCGAACGCACCAAATGTCTCCCACAGCTGTTTAGTTGGTTTGCGAGTCTTGTTAAGTGCCGGGTTTATCATAGCTTTCCCAAGGAATGTGTGCTCCCAACAAGTAGCTGAAAGATATTATCTGGTTCGGCCAGCTGAGGACTTTGAGCTGCTTAGATCAGTGGAGGCTTTTTGGAGATTCACTGGGAGTGTATAACTAGCTTTTTTTACCCAGGCATCGCTAGGCAGTTAGACATGTTTAATTGAACTTGATTGTCCTTTGGGTTATGTTCTGTTGGCAAGAGAGGTTCTCAGCATTGTTACCCTTGCGGTGGTGGAAAAGCACCAAGTATTGCTTGGGAAGCCATTCAGATAGTCATAGCCTTTCAAACACGAAGACTTTAATCATTATGTTTATACTTAGATCACCATAAAGAAATATCCACCACCTAAGGCTTGTCCACCTCCAGCTGGCAGAGCCCTCTGTGCAAACACTGCAGATAGGCAGATCTAACGTTGTTATCTGCACCTTGCATCCTCTCCATGATACAAGCCAGAAAAATTTCCCTTCAGTGGCCACAGCTGCATCCATACCAGGATTTGTTTTCCTGTTGGAGCAATATCAAACCGTGCCCACCCTCCTGGCGTAAGGCGAGAGGTCTGCAGCCTGGTCTGGGAGTCCGACCCCAATGCAGCCTGCTTCCCTGCGCATTAAACCTCGCCCAAGCTACTGGCTGTTAAAGTTTCCTCCGCAGCATTAAGCAACTCTAAGCTGTCTTTGAAGTTCCCTTTAAACATCTCTCAAAGCCACAACGGGTAGCGTGAAGGTGAGATATGTAATGGCCACAATAACCTTATAAAGCACACAGAGAGACAGGCAAAGTACTTGAGTACTGCGGAGTACCAAGTCACTGAGTAAATGGGCTTGAGAACCTGCCTCTCTCATTTGCTTATTCAGGTGATTGATGTGACCATAAGCTCCCCATCTGCAAGCTCTCTGGGCTCTTCCTAAGCTGGATTTGTCCATGACACGTGGTTAATAATATTAATTATTGTCTCTCTCATCTCTGGGGAGAACAGCGTGCTCTGAGCAAGAGCAGAGGAGACTCCCTCCAGTCATCGGCCGCAGCATGGGCGCAGCGGGAAGAAGTAGAGTAAAACGGAGAGGTGAGATATTAGGAAGAAATGTGCCAAGATGGGGTTTCCCCTCCTTTTGCAACTGATAGGAGGATGCTTGCAGACAAGTGCCGTGTGTCCTTGGATGCAGGATCCAGGATATGGGACAGAAACTAGGGAGTGATTTAAAATCCTTCGCTGGGGAGTGATAAAATTACAATATGATATGAAGGCATGGAAAAATAAGAACTATAAACTAGGAAATTCTACAAAACACCACAAGGCAATGAATCAACTCTACTTTGAAAGTGATATGATGTTAGATCACTGATGAAAGTGATAATACAAAGCTCAGATTGTACAGCGCACTGCTATTTTCAGTGCTGTCTTAATGTTTCAAATGTGAAGTTCAGAATTGGAGATAAAGATTTGAATAAGTTGAAACAAGTAGTTTTTAAAAGATAGCCTAAAGAACTGAATGGAAATCGAAACTGGGACCATACTAAACATGTGGAAAAACAAATAGTTCAGCTGAAAGGAGAAAGTATGGGAGTGCAAGGGACAGGGGGACACACTTGATTTCAGCAAAGTGGAAAGAAAAAATAAAGGTTTAAAAATATATATATGTTGCAAAATATATTCTCTGATCATGCTTTTTCTCCTTTCAGCTGCCCTTGACGTGAGCATTGGTGGATGGCAAATTGCCACCAGTTCCGGTGTCTTGTGCTTCCCGGGGAGCTGCTGTTTTGGTGGCAGCGGGAGGTTGGACATCTCCCCCAGCCAGACCCTGTCCCAGCCTTGCCAGCCTGGACGGACGCCTTCCTGACAGAGTGGTTGAGAAGCTGGAGGCATTTTGGCTTGCACCGCGATGGCATCACAGGCACCAAACGCTTCTTGGGGAGTCAGAATTATTTTTTCCTCCCCTGGTTTAGTTGGGTTTAAGTTCCATCTTAGACCACCTTGTATGAAAGAGAGTTGTTGTTGGGATTTTTTTAATGTATGGATCAAAATAAGAGGAATTGCACCAGATGCAATAACTATTACAATTTTCACTTGATCCTAAACTTAGCTATAATTATAGAAATGTTTAGCCTTTCTTTCAGTGGTCCTAGCAAACAATATTCATGACATAAAGAGGAACTATGTTCACAGAGTCAACTTTGCCAGTCACGTCCCACCCAGCTCCTGTCTCTGAAGCCCATGGACCAAATTCTTCCTTAGCACAAGAATGATGTAAAGAATCAGTTTGATTTGATGAGCCAAATGTTTATCCAGCATCAGTCCAGGCTGACAGTTTCATTTCAGCAAAACCAGATTATTTTGGATATTTATTAAACTGGACCGACTGGTATTCCCATTCCCATGTATATATACACATACCAGACAATAATCTCCTTAACAACCCACAGATGAATTCCTTAGCTTATGAATCTGCCAGAAAACACATAATTTTCCCCATCAAGGAATGCTGCTTGGCACATCTTTAATATATCACTTACACAGCCCTCAATCAACCTAAATGATTCATCTAGCAACATCTCTTAAGCGAGGCTTTACGTGGTTGAATAGTTTATCTTTGCTGAAAAAGCACACGCTGAAAAAGTCCCACATATCAACTATAAAAGTTATTAATAACTAGGAATTATTTAGATAAGAGCCATGAGGCCGGCTTTAGCCTGGGTGACTCCAGCTGGCCCACTTTGAGCTCCATCAGTAAAAATCAGCCAGAATTTGCCCCCGTGGGAACAGATCAGAGGCTCGCAGGCTCAACACCAACCCATGCATCATATTTTATGTTGTGTTTTACAGTTTATCAGCCTTCAGATTAAGATTTATTAGTGTTGCCTTGCTGTTTAGTGGTCGTAACTCACGATGTGCTTGTTGTTTTGCGGCGCTGCTGTTGCACCGATGCCTGTGACGGAGTGGCTGGTTCTCGCTGCGGGTGTTGTACTAAACTACAACCCCATGCAGGAAAACTGCCTCAAGCAGCAACACAGGGACACGAGGTCATTCGTGTCTCTGTCAGGCTGCTCGTCCTCTCTACAGGGTGTCTCACGTCCATAAGAGGCCAGGAGACTGATCTCTTCACCCATCGCTGTGATCAAGTCCATTGCTGCCATTACTGAGACCACGTTACAGGCTTGACCACCTCTTGGATGGAGACACCGATGATTAGCTTGAGGACAGAGCGCAGCATAGTCAACACATTGTCCAGGGCACCTGGGAAGTCATTTTTCATCCATAATATCTTCTCTTCTCCAGGGCTGGATGAACTGCGTAAGATACCTTGGGCCCCAGACAGGCAAAATGGGGTTATAGCCCCATATGATCTCAGCTACAGTTCCCAGCCCAGTGTCCTGATGTTGTGCACAGACATGGTAACTTGGCTCCTTTCCTGCTTGAAAACATTCGTTTGGATGTTCTGAGACTTTCTCAAGGTTGTGGACCCCTGCCACAGGGTGTTACATGGCTTTAGATAAGAAATCTCCATAAAACTGTAAGCAATGTGTCTTCTGCAGTAAATCTCTCTTCTTAGTCAAGAGTGAAGCAGTCACATTATGTTTCCTTACATTGCAGCCCACCTGTTGCAAAGAAAGTGCCAAGAAAATTATACACCAGTGGGAAAATGCAGATTGCATAGATGGCTAGGACCCAGCAAAAGTCTGTGTGGCTATGGGATACACATTAAAAATCATCCCCCATCTATGAGGCTTTCTGTCTGCAATCGGAAGGGAATCCCTGGCTAGATGGAGATAAGCAATCTGCTGGTTCAAACACCATAGCCATAGCAGCTATCTTCCCATCGAAAGAAAAGAGGATTAACTGGGTGTTGGACAGACAGATCCTGCGCAGCATGGCACTGCAGTGATTCTTGGGGTGCCTGAGGCTTGAGGAACAGCCTTTGTCTTGCTGCCTAAACCCAGCAGCTCCTTCCTGCGCCGTGTGGCCAGGAGTGAGGAGTTGGCTGACAGCACTGCATGTGCTCAGGGATTTGAGGCTGCCCGTGCTTGCTGGTACAAGCCACCCTGGTAGACAAAATGATGGGCTTGCTGTCTAAACAAGAGGTTTACAAGTCCGGAAAAGATCTGTTGACATCAAATGGTTTAAATGCCCTTTCTTTTTCTAGTGAATAATTATTGCTAATTCATCACGTCTGAAAAGGTTTTAAAAGCCCAGCAGTGCCTTGTGCTCTGCAGTCTGGGAGCACTTTGCTTTTACACCATCGCCTGGGCAGCCAACACGGAGATGGATGGGACCGTCATGGTCATGGGGTCCAATCCCCATTATTTACTTTCTACCATCCTCTTCCCAAAAAGGATCATCTTTCACACATCAGTGGGGTTTGTCCCTCTCACTTCAGCTGAGAAGTTGCTCCTGGAAGTCCCTGCTGCAAGGGCTGGAAACAGCCCTCTCATCTGGGGTCTGCAGGGCTGCACAGCCAGCTCACAGCGTCTGCCCACGCACCAACACTGCCCTTCCCCTGCCTGTCACAAAAAAAATTTTGCTTTACATTTCTCTGCCTTTGTAGCACTGTCGTGAAAGGAGCTAAGGAAAAAAAACACCCTGTGCTGCGTTAGCTGCTGATGCACCAGCGCTGGGTGCTGCACAGGGAGCAAACACCCATCTCCTGCGGCAACCCCAGCCTGGGAGGGCTCTCACACCAGGGACACTTCTGCAGAGGTCTTCTCTCCTGCAAGACTAATGCTTACACTCATACCCTGGCCTGAGCCATATGGGAGAGAGGAGTCTTTGAAAGTCAAAAATAAACATCGAGGGGTTTTAAAAAAAAAAAAAATAAAAAATTATTCAGGGTGCAAACAGCAAGCAGCCTGTGAGGCAGCTTGGCTATCCAACGCTGCGGGAGGAGCATTGCGCTGAGCCGTGGAGCAGTTTAGCTGTGATAGCTGGCGAGAGCCACAAGATGTCTCTGGAAACCAGCATTTGGACAAAAAAGGCATTAATAACCCCAGGAAAGGGGTTGGGCTGTCTCCATCTGCAGTGAGCGCTGAGCCCTGGTGATGTGCGCTGCAGTGAGCCTGTGCTTGGAGCACCGGAGTTGGGATGGCCCCACTTGCCAAAGTCCTCCGTCCACCACAATTTACTCCAGGTGAGAATTTGGCCTGTGAGGTCACACCCATGGCATTTCCTCACTGCACGGATGAGAACTGTGGATTAGTAAATCACCGGTGGATTAAAAACTATATTGACTTCTGAAGTTGCGGGACAAACAGCAAAGCGTGCATATTGAAAACCAGATTAAAGGATGATCACGGTGCAGCAGGAAACAGTAAAACCAGGAGCAGTCCTCTCCGGGAGCCGTTCTGCCACATGTTCCCTGCACACCCGAGCAGTGTCTGCACGGTTTGGATCCTCCGGGGTCTGCGGGCACTGCGGGGCGCAGCGCAGCGATGGATAATCCCTTTCTCCCTTAGGGTCCTGCTTCTGCTCCAGGCCACTCCGGAGAGAGCTAAAGGAGATACTTCAGCTTCTGAGGTGTTCCCTGTAGCAGCATAGGCCTGGGTTTGTAACCCTCAAACGTGCTAAGTCCTATGGGCTTTCACTACCTGCATTGTCACGAAAAATCCCGCTGCGGCACACCCACAGAGAGACGTTATGGGAATGAACTCTCTGTCCCTGATACAGGGGAAAATCCTGTTGAACGTGACTCAGAGCTCAGCAGAACGCCTGCAGGTCCTGATCCTGCATCCATGTCAGTCACTCGGGGAACTCCTCTCCCTTTCACCAGCTCCTCTTGGCTTCCTAGTAAACAACTAGAGAATTGTAGGGTGGAAAAGGCCCATATAAGTGTAAACTTGTTATTGAGAAATAGGCAAAGCACAGTAACTACTGACTCACAAAGTTTATGTGAGGAAACAAAGCTATCCTGCAATGGACCACATAGAGAGACAGCAGTTACTGTAAACTGGAAAATCTCTTTAACATCCAACTAAAAATGTGTGGCAAATAAAACCCATTGCCCACCATGCTCAGTGATTCTAAGTATTGTTTGTTTTAGGATTTGGTTTTCGTCCTACAAATCATAAGACAGTCATTTAAATTAATAATAAGCAAGTTATGGAGATAATGGGATTTTTAATGAGCTGTTTCTGGTTGGGGGGTTGCCTTTACAGAAACTCATCTACTGCATCGCAAATGCCAGTGTTTAGCACCAAGATGACGTGCTGAAAAGCCCATTAGTCTAAATCTGCTTGAACAGAAAGACCAAACTTTGTTCTTGCAGTGTGTTTACGAAAACTTCCCCAGGACCGAGCTATCGTTACATCACTTTACTCTAGGCATGTACATTCAGACAGAGCAAGACAATAAAAAAAGATGCAGTTGATATCTGTGCATGATTAGAGGAAGGATGCCTATAGCTGCACAACCAGCCCAGCAAAGCCTGCTCTGCAGCAGCTGAAGGTCCTCCTCGGCCTCTCAAGAACAAGTTTAAAACATTTTTTTTTTTCCCACAGAGGCCAGCAGATTTCTGCCTAGTGCAACTATTTGCAGAGGCAAGCGGATGCTGGATGCCAGGGTGACAAGTGGGCGACAGGGTCAGACCCTCTGCAACACCTGGGCAGCTCTAGCAGAGGAATCCCGACGGAAAGGGTGGCTTCCTGGCAGATCCAACCGGCTGTGCTTTAGCCCTGCACATGAAGGGCATCCTTGGTGTCTGCGCCCTCAGCCTCCCTGCAGTCCCAGGTCTGATACTGGGGAAGGAAGATGAGACTCCCAGTTTTTTCCGTGCAGACTATGAACATGGGAACTTTTACCTCACTGCTTTCCGATGAACCAGACAGAAAAAAAAATTTAAAATAAAAATAAAAAAATAATAATAAAAAAATGATGCTAGGGTAGTTTTTCCCTTCATTACACAGGTAGGGAGCTTAGAGTTATTCTTACTAACACGGTTGTGTAGTAATCAGGCAGTTTGGGGCTGTTATTGTGGAAGATCACCAAGATTTAGTGGGACATTTCTAGATGACATTTAGCTTGACTTCTACCTCCTGATTTGCCTGAGGTGACTGCTCTTTTTTGGTGAGAAAGGACCAATCTCCCTCCAAAACGTGCGGTAACTCAGAAGCAGAAGACCTCTTCCTGAATTGCTACCCATCCAAAGAAATGCTTGCCCCAAAGCACCAAAATCCCACAGCACATTTAATTTTATACATGGGGGGGGGAAAAAAAAAAAAAAAAAAAAAAAAAAGAAAAAAGCTGTGGTCCTTCATATGGGATCTGTGTCTCTCAGGATGTCTGGGCTGAGGCCTCAGGCGGCTGAGGGATGTTGTGTATCCAGCAAGAAGAACCCACCCCAACCCGTAACCACCCTTCCCACAGCCACGGCTTTGTGCGAAATGACAGAGAGGGTAAAACGGTGAATGCGAAATCTCCTGAGTGAAAAGGAATTAGTAAAACCCCATATTCATGAAATATTGAGAGCTAATTATATGTGCATCGGAAACCTCTGGGGGAAGGGAGATGGAGGCCTTTCATTAGACGGTAACTGGAACTTTTTCATCATTTGTCTAGCTCAGGAATGTAAGGCTGCTGTCTGGAGAGGGATGTGGGATTTGGCTGCAGGGCTGGGTGTGCAGGTGAAGTGCCATGCTAGCAAGTATTCCTATTGTACTCTGGCATGTCTTGGAAAAGGCTCTCAGTTGTAGCAGGTGGGTGAGGCTGGGTGCTCCTGCATCTCAGTGCTCCTGCAAGACCTCTTCAGTCGTATGCACCAAGGAGGAGTTGTTGCTCTCAAATAATTTTTTATCTTACTCCCACCCAGCCCCCAAACTGGTCCAAAGTCCTGTCCCTTGCTTCAAACCTGGTCACGGTTTCTCCTGCAGGGTGTAGACCCACCTGTCTCTGCCAGGATATCTCCAAAAAGTTCAGTTTCTTTGCCTTTGACCCGCGCTCTGCTTTTGCAACTGAAATGAATGGCTAGTTATTGCCGCTGCACCATCGACCAAATTCAAGACCAAGACCAGAACTAGTGAAGAAAGGCAAAAGATTTTATCATGGAGCCAGAGATAAGCACGGAAAGCAAATCCTGCCTGCTGCATGGCCAGCAGGGCCTGGCAGCCACAGGACAAGGGATGCAAAGTAAAAAGGGGGGGAAAAAAGTAGCCTGCAGCGAGTGACAGAGGGTTTTCTCTCTCAAAGCTTTGCAGCGCCTTTAGACACAAGCATGGCTTGGGGAAACCCGTCCCAGCTCTCTGCCTTCTGCCACTTGCTGGGAGGGAATGGCACCCGGGTGCCTCTGCCAGACCCCCTGCCCGTACCCGCTGCCCTCCTTCTGTACCCGAATTTATTCCCCCCCCTGCCCCCCCACCCCCCGTGATCTCCTGGCGGTCTCGGCCGGGGAGGGACGCGTGTCTCTCCCCACGCAGGGAAGCAGCCCCCCGAGGAGCGCAGGGACAAGCCGCCTCCCGGCAGCGGCTCCTCCATAGGTCTCTGCTCCGGGCCGCTCTCGGGGCTCCGGTCGCCCCGGGCCCCC
>VXBL01003493.1:33276-44855 GCA_013400195.1 Aramus guarauna | reverse complement strand
CCACCGGGCTGGAGGGGAAAAGTTGAGCAGCACACCACCTAAAAATCGGTGTGTCGGCCCCACGGGCTCCCGGTGCAGCAGAGCACCGGCGGGGAGCCGGTTCCTCTGCAAGCGGTGCCGGCGCTGCCCCGGCGCGGCTCCTCCGGCCGAGGAGATTTGGGCGCCGTCCGTAGGGGACCGGCCGCTGCTTTGCCCGGCTGTCCCTCCCGGTATCGGTTATCGCGACCCCGCCTTGGCGTGCGGCACAAGGGGTTCATTCCCCCGGCTGCCTGCGCCCGGTAGTACCCCTCTGCTCGCCCGGGCGCTTCGGAGGGTGTGGCAATATGGAAACCCAGAGATAAAAAAATATCTGCGGCAGCAGTTCGTACTTCCTCCGGCTCTGCCGAAGCGCTGAGGGGACAGCAATTGTAGACTTTAATGTTTAGTTGCTTTTGGTGGGGTTTTTTTGTTTGTTTTTTTTGTTTGTTTGTTTTTTTGGTTGGTTGGTTTGGGTTTTGGTTTGGTTTTTTAAAGCCTTCTAGTGCCAGTGGCTGAATAAAAACCTTTACGTGTCTGAATTGCAGTTGGGGTCACAGCGCAGCACACAGGGCTGCTTAAAAATTGTTCTCAATTGAAGGGTTGTGTGCGAGTACGGGAAGGAGCGTATCAGAGGAGACGAACGCTGCCAACACTTATTTTGACGTGCTTCACATCTGCTCTGTGGACGGTGGTTCTTTTCTGGATTTTGTCTCTTGGCAGTGATGGTAAGCGGTGAAGTACAAAACGAGTTTGCCACCTGAGGAGCATGCCGTGAGGCACTGCTGTAGCGTTTAACGCAGCCTGGGGAGGGCACGGACACATCCGAGCTCCAGATAAACTTAGGTGGCTCTGGCTCGCCAGTGCAGCCGGCTGTACACGCACCGCGGAGGAGACACCCGCTGCAGGTTGCCTACCTGTGCCCTGCTGGCAGATCTGCCGGGTGCTTGGCTGGAGAGATGGGGGGAGGAGGAGGAGGAGGAAGATTACTGGATGTGGCTCAGCAGCGGGCTCTGTGGTTAGACCGTTAAGTCTGTCTCCGTGAGCCGGGAAAGAGGATGGTCTGTGACGACCCTGTACTGACCTCAGGGCTGGTGCCAAGGACTGTTGTGTTACCGGCTCAAAGACTGCAGCTCTGATGCTCTTTCGGAGGCTGAATGCAACTGATGCCTTGCAAAATGTTGGCCCACGAGTGACAAAGAAAGTACGTTAGCATCATTTCCACTTACTGCCCCATGCCCAGATATCCACCCCGACAGGGGAACTGAAATAGACATCGACTGGGGTAGCGTTCTTGGTGATCAATGTACTGTACAACCCACATGGCTTGCTGTAAGCGGTAGTGTTATAATAATTATCTCCTGAAGTGGCAGGAGGTTTAGCTTGTGCTGCTCACAAGTGGGTGACCTGAGCTCAGGTGTGAGATGTTTGAGTCAGATGCACTGACAGACCATCACAGTAGTTCTGTGTGATTAAAACCACTACAGATCCCCAGCAGTAATGAACTTTCAGAGCTTCCTAATGTGAGTAGTTAATTGTAGCTAACTGAAATGCTAAGCGATACCGCTAATGTTAAGTATTTCTATAGATGGCAGAACAATTCCTTAGCAACAGTGGGATTCAATGGGACCTCTTGAGTTATTCATAACTGTGTATTGCAGAGCATTAATGCTCCCTCCTTAGTACCATTGTCTTTCATTTCTTTTCTAATAATTTCTCTCTCATTTATCTAAGCCTCTTGAATCGCTTTCATCTACCGGCCATTTTTTCATCAGGCCACCAGCTGGGTTACTTGCTGCTGTGTAGCCTTCAGTGGAAGTAGGTATGCAGCCAACAGCAGAAGCTTCCAGGTCTTAAATTTTTAATATTTAATCCCAGTCTCTCTATCTTGGAAATTGGCTTTAGGATTTCCCCTCACNACTGCTCGGTCCTGTGTAATGGTGAGAATCTAAACAGTAACCAGACCATCTTTGGTAAGCTAATGCAAAGCAAGAAATGAAATACCAAATAAAAGTAGAAGAGTAGAAACCAGAGACTTGATGCGGAGAGGTTAGAGGTCTGTATTTTATTAATGAGTCTTTAAACTTGTTGGCTCAAAGGCATTGCCTATTTCAGAAACTAAAAATATCCGTATAACTGTTTGCTTGGAGGTTGGGCCTTTGATGAAATCCAATCTTAGTTTGATTTCCAGAAGATCCAAATTAGCCATCCATCAGAAATTTTCTTATGCATTGATCTTAACAGAAAAAGGTGAGCGGATGGTGCTGCACATCCCACATGTGCAAACAGACACCTTGCTTGTGCCGCCAATCCCGCTGAACTAAGTATGACTTAGTAGAGCAGGATTTGTAGGAGGAAGCCAAGGAAGCCTGAACTCTGCTCCTTCCCAGGGGGAATAGTCCTCTTATTCTTCACCAGGCCCCTGGCGCTTCTGTGACAGGATCAAGAACTTCTTCATTTTGTCATGTATGTGTACGTACATTGAAAACATGTTAATTTGTAAAGGCCGGGGGATACAGGGACAAGAATATCACTGAAACGGAACTATTGCCTGTCCTGTCCCTTCACTACCATCCAAAAGTAACTTAGAATTTATTATTTAAGTTCTGGTGTCTTGAGCAGGAAGAGCAGTACAGCTAAGGTTCTGCGTGAGCTGTTTCCAGTAGCATCTCTGAGGTGCATGGTGCTTGGTGTAGGAGACAAAAGACAGTATTATCCCTGACGGCTTGCAAGCCAAAAACCAATTTGTTGGGAAGGCAGGTGTAAAGGTAGCTCCACAACACGACCATGCCTTAGGTTTCTCCATCCCTTATGGGATGGTGTTATGGCAGTATAGGACACGTAAACTCTTTGAAGTTTGGTGATGGCAGGAGGGATTACAAGTGGTGAGTCTGCTTGGGTGTCTTGAGCATTGAGATGGCATGACCAAGTCTTGCAGACTTTCCCTTCAGAGCATAGGAAAAGGCCCAGACACATTGACCAGACATGCACAAGACTCAAGCCCTGGAAGCGGTGCAGATGTCAGGAGAAAGCGAGGGACTCGGCTGACCAAGGTTTTTTAGCCAACTGCATCATCTTCTAGGCTGGGTCCAAACAATACCAGGAGTTTTGTTACATCGGGCAGCTGATGCACCCCTGAACTCTCTTGGCATTGATGTTTGGTAGCAGGGCTGTAGGCGTGGGTCCTGTGGGTCTGCAGTCTGTACAGTGAAGCCTTTCTGGTAGAAAGGAGAGACAAGTGCTGCAGCTGCCTAGTGCTGCAATCTGGATATCATGGCATCGATCCTGCCCCCGTATCAGTTTGGTTTTGACTGTGCTGGTTTGTAATTTGTGTTCTAGATTACCGCTAGCTCGACAGACTGTACAGATGCTGATATGTTGACAATCCTCTGCTCACTGGGAGTTTTTTTGGGTATTTTGTGGGAGCATAATCTGAAATTTAGCATTTTAAGCTCCTCTTATCCAGCTCATGCAATGTCACTTTGCGAGATCCTTTAGAATAAGAGTGAAGAGCAGAAAGTACAGCCCACAGGATTCAGACCTCCATCTGAAATGCCCATTCTCAAGGGTTGATGCAGATATACAAATTGCTGAAGTTCTAATGGGCGTGTTTCCAGGTCTCAGAGAAACACAGTTGTACTCACTGGAAGCCTTGGCAGCTGAGTAAGGTAGGCAAAAATCCTGAAGATTATGTTCAATGTTGCCTGACTCCCAGTTGTGTTTGCTTTTTTTCCTGCTAAAAAATAAAAACATTAAGCAGGTGTATGTGTCACAGTGGGAAAGCACTCCAGAAAGGTTTGTATATTGAGTCAACGTAAAGAAGTGCACATGTAGGACAGAAGCAGTGAGCAGGCATCACACGTAAGAGTGAGACTCCTGTTTCCAGGTGGGTGTATTGAAAACGCAGCTTTACTGACTTTCTGCTTGCTGTTGTGCTGTAGCATTGAAGGCAGCGTGGTGGGTGTGCCCTGCTCTTGTTAGCTTGTGTGTCTTGCAGCCCCAGCTGTTAGGAGCCCTGCGGGAACAATCCTTCCCCTTCGTCCGCTGCTGTGCTGTTCTGCACCAGGCTGCTGCCCGTGGCCCCGCACAGCCCCCAAACCTGCAGCTGGAAGAGCAGGGAGGGGCCAAGATTAAAGGGCCAGAGTTTGGGGTAGTGACGGCAAATCACTGCGCTTCAGGTAGTGTTTATTTGTGGTAGTGTAGCTCACTGTCTGTAGTCAAGTAATGATGACTGTGAATATCCTGAGACCACCCTATAAATACCTTAAACTTGAGGGAAGAGTCCATTGAAGTTCTGGGTAATAAATTCATAGTGAAATAACAAAAAATATGTTATCTTTCAGAGTGCACGTAAAATTGCATTTGTCCTTCCCCTGTCAAAGCTGTTTCTGCCTAGCAAGCACTTAATCATCCAGACAGGACAAGAGTCTAAACCCAGTGCGCTCCAATCCCAGGTAAGTGCCCTAAGCACCAGCTTGGGAGTTGGTGTCTCTCCATTGCTCAGTTAATATTTAAGTATTGCTGCAAAATGGAGGAAGTTCAAATGGAGATAAGATAGGAGAGGAGAAGAGGTAGGAACGTGTCACACATACCCAAGAGTGTACTGCTGAGGGCACTCCTCTCAGCTGTGAGAGTGCAGATTTAACTCTCTGGTGGGCTTTGGGGAGGTCTCTGCTCTCCTGGGTAGCCTCCCTGACTGATATATATAAAAGGAGGCACAGTGCCCCAGAGAAAGCCCCCCAAGGCAGCCAAGGAGGGTTGTGATCTGGCAGAGAAGCTGTAAGGCTCTCCCTTGCATCTGATGCTGTGTCAGGTGAGGGTACCAGCAAGACTGAGTCCCACTGGGGTTCAGGCTCTCAGCAGCGGTGGGTTTTAGCAGGTGGCTTGCATCTGGTCTTTTGAAAGAGACTCAAACACCTGCATGTGCAAGCTGCTGTTGACTGGTGGTTTTGAGGATGTCAGAGAGTGTAAATACTTGCTGCAAGCGGCATTTTAAGACCTGAATCGTCCTGTGATTTTTTTCGTCCTGAGTGCTGGTGGAATAAACCCCTTGCTGCAACCCATCCATCCGTTGCCTATGCCATAGGCAGTGTCTGTTTGATCTGTTGCCAGACCGGATGGCTGTGGTTTAGGTGTTGCAGAAACCCTTGTTTTAGGCACGTGGTGCCTAGCATCCTCACCACTGATCTCGCTCTCTGCTGTTTCACACCAACGTCTGTACCTTGTGGTTGCCACATGTTTTAATGATCTGATTTTGGAATATCTCAGAAGAGGAGAAGGCTGTTTGAAAGGCCTCTGGTCTCTCTGCCCAGAAGTGAATGCACAGATGTCAGTAAGATCTGTCTTCACCAGAATATCTTGCATGTGGACAATCGGTCAAAATCCAGTATCCCACAGGAAATTGCTCATTCAGGGTGTGTGGGCAAGCAATGCACTAGAAGGATAAAAGTGATAGAGACCTGAGACAGCTGTTCTGCAGCAAGGAAGATAGCCTGCCTTTTTTTTTTTTTCTCCCCCTCTTGCAATAAGCTGGACCATGTTCTTGACATCCACCTACAGAACTTGTCATAATTCAAGAGACATTGAAACATGCAAGAGTAGTGGTTGAGTGGGATTGCAGGGGGAAAAGAAAAAGAAAAAGTTTATCATTGTCATCTCGAAGTCAAGGATTGTGGTTCAGGGCCAGGTTCCTAGGCTACCAAGATTTCTTTGGAAATTTCAAGCTCCAGCGGCCACAGAGGTGCAGGAGTATCTTGGAAGATGAAAGTGAGGATTAGATTCTCTTATTTGAACCACGCAGAGCTGATTGTGCCAGTCCTGTTTTGCTAAGTGGTTTTGCTCTCACCTGGTGGCAAGAGACTTTTGCTATTTGGGCTTGCCGTGTTTGTGCGCTTTCCCTTCTCCTTCTTTCCCATCAAGTCCTTCAGGTTTCTGTCAGGAGGGGTCAGCCTCGCTGCAGTTGGGTTGGGCTGGGTTTCGGGGCAGGTGCCGCAGGCGGGGTGGATGCCCCTGGTAGCTGAGCCATGTCAGCAGCCGGGCAGAGAGTGGGAGTCACGCACAGGCATCACGTCCCAGAAGTCAAAACTGAACTATTCTTCAGTGATCTGGCAACCGATCTGAACTATTCTTCAGTTTTGATACTTAAAATAGTTGCTGCCGCGAATACCAGGCAGCACGGTCCTACCATGTGCTTGGTGATCTCATCTTTAATAACATGGGTCAGTCAAGGGTGTCTAATTAGGTGTTCATTCATGCAGCTACAGCCACAGCCCATTTCGCTTTCTAGTTAATGTGTGAAGCAGTGTCATTAGCATTATTTGACAGCAAACTGTTCTGTGTTAGCGAGTACCGATGCCAGACTCTGGACTCGTGGCTGTGTCCAACCCCACTTCTGTCAGTGAGGTAGACAGCGTGAGCCTAGCAAACCGTTCATCCTGGACAGACTTCCATCCACACCACCAGCAATCTCTGAATGTCTTCTGTAAAGCCCATGCTGAAACAATTTTAGTAATTCACATAAAAAGGGTGCTCCTGTCCTAGTGCACGTCCTGTTACATGCCAGGAGAATTGCCCAAGTGCAGACGTAACCTTTGTCTTCAGCTTTTTCAAACGCAGCCTCCCCTCTCCCAGGGAAAAAAAGTGACTCAGAACTTCTCTGTCCCTTGTGTGTGAGCTGACATAGGCAGGACCCAGGAACAACCAGGAAAACACAGATGAAATGCAAAGAGTAAGTTTATTTTTGCTACCTCAGGAACCGGGGCATCCCCAAAGCAGCACCTGGGCAGAGGCGGGATGCAGGCACTGGGTAGCTCAGTCCTTGCTAGAGCATCGCCAAACCTGCTGTTTTCACCTGTGTGTTAGGGATTCGTGCAGGTGTGGTTTGCCACTCTTTGATCTTTCCCACAGCAGAGCAGGAATCTCAAATATGTTTGATAGGGTGCCTCTGGGTCTATCACAGGCCTACATTATCTAAACACAGATGTTCTACTTGTCCAACACACAAGGCCAAACAACGATTAGTATGATATATGTGTTTTTTCAACACCGCAGCTGCAAGTCACTTGAGCAAGTTTACAATCCTCCTTTCCCAGTCCTCCCTTATTTTCCCACACCTTGTTTGTCCAAACAAATTCATCTTTATTAAAGCCACCACAAACTGCATCTCCTAACCTCAGTCATTCACACCTACAGCAGCATTTTGTAGTGAGAAGGCAGATAATGAATCGGGATACCTGTACTGCTCGTTGAATCTGCTAATAACCACTCTGTGTTCTTTTTCAGAAACCCTTCCTGCACAAGACCACAATGTGCAAAAATCTCAAGTGTTGTAGGGTAGAGCAAAAAAGCTAAATAATTTACTGTCTGTTCAGAATAAAGTGGAAATGGAATAAAGTAGACCTGCCTCAGATCATACAAAGCAGCTTGGATACAGAATTTAAACTCTCAAAGAAAGAAGAAACTAACCATTTGTGGTAGAGGGTGGGGAGAAGGATCAGGGAGAAAAGGTCAGGCAAAGCAGGAGAACAAAGATCGAAAGGATCTGCAAATGCCTTCATATCCATGAGGGAATTAAAGCAAGCCAGGGCTGCATGAGCAGGAGTTCTTGAGACTTCAGAGAAGACCTGTGAAGAGCCACCATTGGCTTTTGCTCAGCATAAACTCTCCCACTGCATCCCTGGTGGCACGCAGGACAAAGAATGGGAGTTCTGCAGATGCACCTGTTCCTATAACTTGTAAATCAGTTCGTTTCACTTGTTACTTCTGTAAGCTGCCCTGGATATCTTCTTCTTTTTTTTAAGAAAATAATTTGCATCTTGTATCTCTTGCATTCAGATCCTATCACACATAGTTTTAAGGTACTGTGATACACCATTGGCCATTCTTTCATCTCTTGATGGAAATGCCATCCAAGGCATATCTGAAATCCTGAGTAGCATACTGCCACCAAAGGAAACACGGTATAATAGCACCCTATCTGGATGGTTCATTGTGCTCATTTCAAGCGTTAGCATTACTATTCCCAAAACTAAAGGGGAAAAATCATATGGAAAATATGTTTCTTGACTGAGATACGACACAGAAATCCGTATCTCCAGGTGGAGGCAGCACTAGCTTGTGTTGTGGCTCTGTGTGCCATTGCCTGCCCGGCTGTGTATGAGTTGCAAGATCTGTTTGCTCTGTGGACTCTTCCACGAACATACAGTGTGTCAAATGCAACTAGCAAATACAGCACCCAGCTTTGCTGAGTGGACAGTCCTCAGATGCCATCAGCCATCTCTACCTTGCCTTAAAGGCCTCCTGGATGCACATTCCACCCCTGCGCCGCACCTATTAAGTCTGTCACTGGAGCACCGTCCCTCTGGGCTGGTGTCATCCATTACGGCTTTGTCACCGAGGGGAGCAGCAGATCTTCAGGCTCAGAGACAACCGCTGAGGGCCTGGGAAAGCCTCCCTCCCCCTTGTCTCTCTGCTCTGAGAAGTCTGGAGTTTAACGCGTCCTGGTGCCGGGGATTATGCCTGGCCTATTTTCACATACGCGCTTCCAAAGTGGCTGTGACAGCCTCTGCGGGCTTGTATTGCCGAGGTGGTGAAGTCATTCTCCGTCACTGTACCTGGGGGCTCGGCGGCGGGTGCCGGCAGTAGCTCTCCTGTGTCCGAGGAAGCCCATCTCCGGCCGCTCATCTCCGGCAGCGATCTCTGCTGCGCTCACCGTCCCGGTGCACGGCGGCTCTCCCGTCGGCGGCTGGCGTGCCTCCACCACGTCAGGCTGCCCTGGCCGAGCGCGGGGCTGGTTCCCCGGGGAGCATGGTGCCAAATGTACGCAAGGGATCCCGAGCGAGCCCTGGTGTTCCCCACAGGTTTGTGGTTACGCTGCATAACCTAAAAGCGCTTTTCTCCTGGCATGTGAAATGGGGGTGTGGGGTAGCAATGGGGGAGGTCACGCTGCGCCCATCACGTTTCAGAGGGAATTCCAGTAACCAGGCTCCATTTTATCTTCCCATCTGCAATTTGGGAAGGGGTTGGGGGGGGGGTGTAAGCCCAGCTTCTCAAGGGCTACATGGGACCAGGTTCCAACACTGCTTTTAGGCACCGGGGTTGGATAATACCGTGCCTAAAATGTAGGTGCTGCACCCCAAAGACCGTGGTCCTTGTTATCCCGCCGAGGCACCTGGTCTCCCTGTAGTACAGTTAGGTGCTTCTGCGGGCTGAAGAGCTGTCCTGAGGTGGATGGTTGGAAACGTGGCTTCTGGGGATGGGGCAGGGTAGCTGAGCTGCTCCCACTGCTCTGGGGTCTAAGTGCCCGACACAGAGCTGTATCCTGGAGGCCTCCAGACGCGCGAGATGTATAGCACTTCTCCCACGTTCCCGGGGGGAGCTCGTAAAGCTGTTCTGCACCTCCCACTGCCGCCTGCTTCCAGGAGCTGTGACAGAAACCGTGAGATGGATGGCAAAAGAGCAGTGCAAGCGAAATGCTTGCCTCGGATGCCAAGGGCAGGCGCTGGGCAGGGCAGTGCCAGGGGAGGATGGTGGTGGGCACCGGCGGAGTGCTCCGCATGGCTCCCGGTGCTCCTCGGCTGCCTAGCTGCAGTCATGGCCTCCATGCACCTGCAGGCCTAGGTACCATTTTAATTAATTTCTTTTATAAAGGCAGTGATTATTTGGAAAGGCTTCCAACCGTGTCTAAAAGCATACAGCAGGGAGCCAAGAAACCTGTTTATAAAAAAAAATAAATAACCCTGGCTCTGGATGGCTGGCAGCTGTGCCTCCACTACGCTTGGGCAGCGGGCTGGCTTGGCTCCTTCTGCTCCCTCTGCAGGCTTCTACATCTCAGCTTACCTGGTCCGTCCTCATCCTTGGCCTTTTGGATGCCATCAGTCACCACCACCCCGCAGACCCCTTTCTCCTCCCTGCCGCTCTGCCATACTTTCCACCACTGGCTGTCCTGGTGTCTGGGCTGTTCATTCGAGCCTTTAGCCTTTTGTTGCTGCTGTTGGTCTGGGGAGGACTGTAAGGCACGTTTTCTTGTAAATGACTCATTTTTCTGTGCTCTGTAAATGTAAAGCAAGCTCACCTGTTGTGCCAAATTTCATGGTACCAAGACATACTGGAATTCTTGAGTTTCTTTCCAAGTCTTTCAAGTTGGAAAACTCCTGGGATATTTTTTTATATTTCACAGTTGACTATAAATAGCTGTCACATAGCTGTCATTTATATTCCCTTCAGGAGACTTTCCTTAAGAAAGAGAATTAAGGCACCAAACTGCATCCATGCGTGATATCTGTGACTGAAAGCTTTTGTGTGAACTTACAGGCCTTTGATTTCTGTCCATGCCATGGACCAGAATCAGCCTTGCGGTCAGGAGGCATCAGGTCTGTGCCTGCAGGCAAAGCCTGTGCAACCCGCAGAGGTGAACTGCAGGGATGTGGGGTGCCAGGAAGATCACGGGGAGTGCTGCTCAATCCTTACACCTTTGTTTTTAAAAGCAAAGGTGCGGTGTGTTTTAGGTTAAGGTGTTTGGTTTGGTTCTTCACCATCGTAGCAAACATTCGTACCGGTAGAGCTGTGAATGATTCACAGTTTTCCTGTCCTCAAATCAGCTATCTGAGAGACTGAGGGGAGACCTTTAGTCTCTGGAGCAGCTTGGATTTCTGGGGGAAGAGAGGAGCGGGGGGCATGGCACTGCTCTGCAGCCACAGTGGTTTTGCTCTATGTGTTTGCAGCCCCGAGGCTGCACCGTTCTCCCCAGGCTGGAATGACTTGTCCTAGGTAAAAGGTTTTTTTTGGCTTGTTTTCTAATGGTTACAAATTATTTTATTCAGAGGAATGGAAGTGTCAGAGGAATAATACTGGCACTCCTTTCCCAAACTGCCGTAGTGAGCCCGACATGAAAAGCATACAGGCACAGGCAGAGCTCATCTGTTGTTTTGACAGTCTTCGGGGTCATGTGGGGTTCTGCACCGGAGTGCGAGTTTCGTGCGGTTGGAGGGGTTTTTGGCTTCTGCTGGAGGTGAGACTGAAACCTGAGGAAGCGAGTCATCAACAGCTCCACAGACGCTGGCACCATGGCAGGAAACAAAAGCAGCTTTTTTCCCTCAGCAGCGTGTTTCCCGGCTCCCTCGGCAAAGCTGGTACGTGCGGGCCTGCATTACCCACACACCCCCCCTAAATCTTTTGTCATCCTTTCCTCCCCGCAGGTGAGCGACCATTCCCCTGCACATGGCCCAACTGCCTTAAAAAGTTCTCCCGCTCCGACGAGCTCACCCGGCACTACCGCACCCACACTGGCGAGAAGCAGTTTCGGTGCCCCCTCTGCGAGAAGCGGTTCATGCGGAGCGACCACCTGACAAAGCACGCCCGCCGCCACACCGAGTTTCACCCCAGCATGATCAAGCGATCCAAAAAGTCCACCTCCAGCAGCTCCTTGTGAAGGCAGGGCTGGCCCGGGGAGGGGAGCGGGGGGGCAGGTGAGCTGCGGCGAGGATGGAGGCAGCAGCACCGGGGCACGAGCATCCGCCGTGGTGCCAGTCACGGTCGCCATCCGAAAGCACATGTAGCCGACATTC
>VXBL01003493.1:110-33172 GCA_013400195.1 Aramus guarauna | reverse complement strand
GAGTTTCGTGCGGTTGGAGGGGTTTTTGGCTTCTGCTGGAGGTGAGACTGAAACCTGAGGAAGCGAGTCATCAACAGCTCCACAGACGCTGGCACCATGGCAGGAAACAAAAGCAGCTTTTTTCCCTCAGCAGCGTGTTTCCCGGCTCCCTCGGCAAAGCTGGTACGTGCTGGCCTGCATTACCCACACACCCCCCCTAAATCTTTTGTCATCCTTTCCTCCCCGNAAAAAAAAAAAAGTACTCGGTGCCGCACTCCCTGTCCTCCACCTCCCCACCCTTCGCTGGGAGCAGCAGTCTGGAGCAAGTGAACTGTGGGGTGAGAGGAGGGCGGGGATGGCCAGGAGAGGAGACGACCTCCTCCTCTAGCGTAAAACATCGATGCTGGTGTACATACATCTTACTGGATGGTCTGGCCTGTGCCACCACAGTAGTGTGACTCCAAGGTCTTTGTGATTGCTGTGTCATGAACATGTTTTGTTGAACAGTGTAATGCTGCTTGTATTTAGAGTTTGTTGAGTAAAACCACTTTCCGAGTCACATAAATAACTCTCAGATAAAAACTCCATAGCACATTGTAGACGTGGGTTTACTTCTGTCTCAGAATGATCCTGCATTTAAAGAAACTGTTAAGAGAAACATTACATATGTTACTAATAGCATCTGATTGATATACTGAGATAAGGTGAATTTATACTTAAGAGGGCCCATTAAAGCAAATGGGTCTTTTTAATTTTTCTTTGTATTAACTCTACTTTTGAATATAAGCTGCACTTTTCCGATAAAAACATGTACAATTCAAGCAGATACTAAAAGCAAAAAAACCCCACAACAGTTCCGTCATTCTCTGATCCTCCGTGTATTTAGCTTTATTATTCACTTACCCATAAAATACAAGGCAGCCCAGATAACGTGGCGGTGGCGTGGGAGCAGAAGCATACATCTCTCAATTGATCTTACACTTGTCATTTGTCAATAAATACAGTACTGTACTATAGAAATGCCACTAACAGTGCTTTATTCTGCTGTGTTTTGTTTGAATGGATGCATAACAGCAGCTACCATCTTTATAAACTGCTGCTTTTTTAAAGGTTTTTTCTCTTCCTGCACTTGCCTTAAAGATTTATTCTCTTCATACCCTTGCCTAACTCCTGCCGAGTACTCTCGGAGTTGTGTGTGCTTATGGAGAGAGTAGACCTTTCCTTACGAGTACTCTGCTAATGGAAACAGCTGAAGTTATTGTAAGGAGCACTTCAGAAGGGCTCCTGTATCTCTTGATCACTGTTCTGTAGAGTATGGGGGAAAACCAGGAGCTAATTGGAAATACAGCACAGAAGGCGTGTTGTAATACTTCTTACAACATAAGCTTCTCTCGGTACCTTGCGTTGTACCTGTGCCATGCGTGGCACATCAAATACTGATAAGGACGATATTTTATTTTAAAGCTATGTTTTGCTCTTTAAATGGATCAAAAAGATCACTGAAAGAAAGCTTTAAGTTGCGGTCATTAGCTGAGTATTTAATCGTTTTTTATGTTAAAAGCATGAATTGTAAGAGGTTATTGGTGATTTTCTTTTTCCCTCTCCAGCTGCTTATAGTGGGGGGAGAATTCTGTTTACACATTATTTTTTCCAGAGACATTCTTCTCCTGTTTGGTTCTTACCCCTTCCTCCAAAAGAGGAAGGGGAGGTGCAGCCCTGCTATAGAGACTTAGGGCCAAATTCATCTCGTGAGTAATCACACTGAAACCCAAAGTGTTTCCACTGGAGATGAATTTAGGTCTTCTTGTAAAATTCTGTACATAAGAAATCTTGTTAGTACACCTGCAATTACAGCATCTTATTGTTTTACCTGATAAAAAGCTTGCTTCCTAGAAACAAACAAAAAAAATGAACTCAGAGAGTAGAGTGTTTTCTTCTACAGTTGTATAAGGTTTTCAGCATTAGAAGTCAGTTTGCATATAGTGTTTTTACCTGTGTAGTTCATGATAAATTCCGTCTATGTGAAGAGAACTGCTTTTAAGGCATTAGGGATATTGAGCAGTCTGTGGAGTAAAAAAGGGATGTGTTTTCTTCAGTGAAGACATCAGGAAACCAAGCACACTTTCTACCTCCGTTTCAGCTTTTTGAAACATTTATTTTAGAAACCAAACTTTAATTTCTGGTGTCCAAATTGAGTCCTAGGGACATAGATTCTTCCTAATAAAAAAATAGGTAGCCTCAGTATTTCTATTGATATAGAAATACAAAAAAAGTGTTCTGCTTACCAATACTGTTAATGCTGCCTTGTTGAGTGGGGTCAGGGTCAGGTGTAGCCTGGTGAGATTCCAACGTGCGTGCACATTCATGTTCATTCTTCTCTCTGAAGATCGCACAGGATTTTGGGTCTGTCCTGCGGCGTGGATTGTTGCCATTCAGTAGGACAAATGCAGCACTTGGAAAATTAAGGCCTGATCCTGTGAAACACAAGACACCCTCACATCCTCTCAACCACCATGGGAAGCCACAGCTGATAAGCAGCTCTAAATCAGTACGTAGATGTTTTGGTCACCTAGCTACCAGGATTAACCGACACATGGAACTTAATGGGCAGATTTATGGTTTCCGCCTTGTGTTTTTGGGGTAGAAAGCATGGTTAAAGAAACATCATCGTACCTGCAAAGTCTGAAAGACTCAACACGTAGGGGGGTACTTTGGTCCGTGGGACATAGAGGCGTGTGTCATCACTGCGTGTGGCAAGATCCTGTTTCTGAAAAAAACCTTCCTAAACGGTAACCTATTTGCTCTAACGCATGCTGTATTTCAGCATTGGACAGACGGGATTAATGTGATTCATTAACCACTAATGGAATATATTGGGGATAATCAAGTTTGGAGATTTCGTGTTATTGTTCTGTTCATTTAAAGTTTTTCTTTTAGTATGTGTGTCTCTAACACATAAAACAATGTGTGTCTGTAACACATAAAACTGCAGGTTGGTTCTTTGCATCTTGAAGTTCAGTTTCGAAGAGTGTTGCAAATGTTAGAATAGAAAAGGAAAATCAGGTTCTCTAATACTGTATGTACTTGTTGTACTATTTCAGAAATACTTAATAGTGCTGAAGTTAGGACAGCTTCTTTCCTTGGTTAAGAAAGCTCATTACTATAGAGAAGTCATGGCTTTAAAGGTATAGCGATACAACATACTTCTTTTTTTGAATGGTTTTTCATGACCTGTATTACAGATTGGTTTCAGTTTGGAGATGGACTTAGCCCAGCATACACCAGACTGGACACATACTTCAAAATGCTGTTTTACAGACTAGTGATCTGTAACACTGTAAAATACCAACTTCAAACAGTTTAATCAGTTTTATTTTTGTACAGTATTCGTATCCTTTATAAGTTATTTTGCTGTCCTGTTTTGTAAATCACATAAAATTGTAAAAAAAAGAAAAGAAAAAAAAAAGTAGGCATAGATGGTTTTGTACATATGTGTATATATATTGTCCAAATAAAGGAAAAAAAAAAAAAAAAAGGTTGTTTTGAATTATTGGAGTCAAGGAGCGGTCATCTAAACCAGTCTGGATGATTATGAAAAAAAATACTGCTGCACACAATGAAATCCATGAGTCAAGCAGTGTACGAGCCAGCTCCAAAGGTCCTGGTGTTGCAAGGCGTTATTTTGCTTGGGTCTTGTTTCCCTACTTTTCCCAGGCGTTTTCACAGCTATCCCTTCTGCCACTGCTGCAGGGACAGAGACACACAGCTTGCAGTGGGGGAGAAGTGTCCCCTCACCAGCGTGCTCCAGCTCTTAGGAAGTCTCTCTCCTGCTGCTCAGCGGCTTTTGAGCTCAGACCTGCTTACTCTCGCACCGTGCAGCTGCTGCATGAGCCGATGAAGCTTCAGCCTGCACAGCCATGCTGCTGCCTTGAGATTTCCTTGGGCTTGGAGGGGTTGCAGATGTAAGGAGAAAAAAAGCCAAAACCATCCCCTCAGTTTCTGAAGGAAGGAAAGGCAAGGATCCCTGTGCCCAAAAGCTCACTGACATTTTGGTCAGGACTAGCTAAAAGCAACTACTTGCACTAACTTAACCTGGTACATGGAAACAGTGCTAGAGTGTGCTTGCACGGTGAGACCCTGAACCCAAGGGAACATGTAGCCCTCTGGCAATGCGGGCAGAGACAGAGAGGTAGAAGAGTGCCATCTGCATCTGGAACAAAACTTGTAAGCAGCCTCCAGGTTTTGACTTGATGCTGAGTTGGAATTTTCTGTCCTCGGGTTGGATGGCCAAAGGACAGATACAACAAACTCAGCATAGGATTTTCTTTTTTTAGCTTGTCATCGTTTTTAGGAATAAAGGGCTGTGGCATTGGCCTCATTCCCCTGCAATCGCAGCATAAAGGACTTCCCATAAATTTATCATTCTTCACTTTAAAGGCTTTAATATATGTCTTCAGTGCTCTAATTGGAGCAGATACTAAAATCTTCCTAGTGTAGATAAGGCCTTAGCCTTAGAAGAACATTTCCAGCCATTGATATCTAATACACTCTTCAAAATAGTCTTGCCAGGAATGTTGTAAATTTTGGCTGGAATAGGTATGGCATGCGAAGACTGGGTGCTCCCCAGTGGATGCTGGCAGCAAGACTCCAACAGTGACATGAGGAGGGGTGACCCTGAACAGAGACCAACTGATCCAGAGAGCACAGTTTCTGCAAGGTGAATTTTCATTTCCGCTGTCCGCCGAGGAGAGGAACTGTGCCAAAAGTCCAGTTGAATGCCTGCGGAGCGGTTCAGAAATCCGCATGCAGGGGTGCCTCTGTGAACCTGTCTGCTGGGGTGACTAGGATGACTTTCACCTCCACGGGAATCTAAACCAATGTTGTTCAGGGCTAAGGAGTCAGAGAGGTTTATCGTCAATACCTTAATGCAAACTCAAAACGGTCAGAACAAGGTACTTACCCAAGTCCTCTTAAAGGGACTGCCTTAAAGCAGGGGAAGCTTTCCCAATGACAAGAGTGTTGCAGCTGCTTTGCTTTCAGCACCATGCTCTCCTCAGCTGAGAAACGCCCAGTCCCCTAAAATACCTCCTCAAACACTTCCACAGGTACTATGGAAATCTTCCCATTTCAAAAAGGGAAGGCGTTGACTGGCATCAGTTCTAATCCTTAATAAACACCTGTTTCTCTAGTATTATACACTGTATTCTTCCAGTTCTTGTATCTCTATATGGAGCTCATGTGCCTTTTGGGGTGAGAGAGAGCATAGTCCCTACTGCTTTTAGTTTGTATTTTTGAAGTGCTACAACTGTTACTGTTTTTTACTGGCTTGTGGCCCTCAACTGAACTCTGATAAACATGCTATTGCTTTTCACATGAAAAGCCATCAGTTTCTGCTTTGGTATTGTCTGTTGCCTCTTAGGCCACGTAATGGCAATCAAAGCAACACCTGGACATTTACACAGCTGAACACAAGGTACAAAGGGAATGGAGAGTGTAAACCACAGGGCTAGGAGAAACACTTAGTAGATAAGGACAGCTTACCATCCCAAGATACAAAAAAATCCCTTTGGGAATTCAGAAAGCGCAGAGAAAGAAACCAAAGAGCACAGACAATATCAGAGCCCTCCTGGCGTCGTGCTAGGTAGGTGCACAGAAAAGTCTTGGGCTCTCCAAATGCCCTGTTCTTCCTCTTCTGGCTAATGGTCAGAGGCCAGAAATACAGCAGCAGAGGTTTCAGGAGATGGAGGTGTAAGGTACATCAGAACTCGCTGGAGAGATCACATACAGTGGTTTGGGCTCATCTGCTGTCAAACACTGCTTTGGTGGCCTTGAAGAGCACTTCCAAGCAGAAAAGACTTTTGAGAGCCTATGAAAAGCCATGCACAACTGCTGTCAAAAACCACAAAGCCAGGGAAAACCACAATTTTGTTATTAGTCTATGCATTGCTGGTGGTAAATCACTGCCTCTGTTTTACTGGATTACAGACAGCCAATCCAGGCCTTACCTAGAAGCTAAGCTACGTTCAGCTCTTGTGTCAAATGAACCATTTTTCTCAGGGGTACCATTTTTTACCTGAAACATTTAAAGGATAGCCTTACTGTAAACTCCTTCAAGTTTAAATAGAGGAGATTCTCCCAATATAACTTACTCCAATAACTTTTCATGAGCATACTGATTTCTGACATACTGATGCTTGAGGAACTGCATGCACACTGTAGGCTGTACCACTTTAATTATACTGGCATCAAACCAGTACATTTTATACAGCAAAGTGTATTTTAAATAGTGCAAACATTCTGACCACAAAAGTCATTCATGAACAGCACAACTGGGCTCAGAAGCAGACACAGAGGCAATCCTTAGCCCCTGGCATGCATGGAAAACTGTAACCATCAGCAGCTTTTCACCTGAACAGACCTCGAAGCATCATTGCAGCAACACAGAGCGGGGCTGACAGTGTCCGTGGTGTCTGAGAGCAAGTCCCTTTGTGCTCCCTGTGCTGATCACCTGCCTCGGATTTATTCTGTTTGCATTNNNNTTCGGATTTATTCTGTTTGCATTTATTCAGGAAAACCAACAACAACAACAACCAAATACCACAACAAACGCCCCACATATAGTTACTACTCGCTCACCCTCTGCATACAAACCCCCTCCTTTCCTCCAGGCTGTCCTGATGTGCAAAGGCCAGCTGGATCAATGAGCCTCTAAGGGAAGAGTGTCTCCTGGCAAGCCCAGTCTGAGCACAACAGCAGAAAAAACATTTCTGCCATTTTCTGATGCTCAGGCTGGGACAGGGGAGGATTTTTCTTGGAGCAGAGGTGGATTTAATTCTCTTTTCCATCTCCTTCCTCTCCGAATTATAATGTACTGAATCCTGGGTTTATTCTGAGTTAGCAAGGCGCTGGGAAAAAAAAAAAAATGCTCCTGTAACAAAAAGTTCTAGGAAAATTTATTTTGGACATTGTGTTTCAGTGAGTCAGAACTGAAGAGAGTAATTCTGGCTCCAAGTTATTTACAGTGAAGCTACAGTGCCAAAGCCCCCCCCTTCCCATGATGTAGCTCTCCCGCCAGACACCTCCCATGATACCGTGCCGATCAAATCAGAAGAAACTTCAGCACACCCTTCCAGAAGCAGGCCCAATAAAGGGGGGGACAGGAGAGGGAAATCACGCATGCAACATCAGAACGATTTCCATAAAATTACAATACATTTCTATGTAAAGTTACTAGGGTATTGCCGAGCCAACACAGCCCTTCACCTCAGCGTGGTGCTCCTTTCCCAGCACCTTTAATTGCAGACCTCCCTCTCGCATTTCCTTCCCTCCCCCGGGTAACCCCGCTATCCAAACCCTGAGCGTGGGCAGCACAGCGTCAGGCAACGCGTAACCTGCTGCGTGCGCTTGTAAAACCGAGTAACAAATTTCACACCTTACGTATCTGCTCTAACACTGGCCTTTCCAGAAGGCACCGTGGAACAGCACAGGCATCGGGCAAGGAAAGTGAAAGTTACGGCCTACTCGTAAGGGATGCTGAGAAAATGAAGAGGCCTCGCTGAGGGAGCAGGCAGGTAACTGCAGGCTCATGGCAGAAACCCAGGCCCGTTTCCATGGTCCGCAGGGAGCAGTGTTTGTCCAGAAGCTTCTACAGGAAGCGCCAGCGCAGCAAGGAGGGACCTTGGCACGAACCGTGCGCAGGAGCCTCCGGCAGCGCTAACTCCAAGCGGTTTGCCCTGGGGCCTGGAGCAGGTCCCTACCCAGGCCTCTGACGAGCACCCACCACGCTTCTCAGCAAGCACCCTGCAGCACGGGCCAGCTCGGCACGTCTCTTCATCTCCCGCTAACTCCAGGGCCTGGCGAATAGATGTTCCCAGTCAGCAACAGTTTCACCAGACCAGTAAAAGCCTAAGTTTTATGTAACCTTGCTAAAAGCGTCGTAGCTGTGCAAGGGCCCCTCCTCATTCTAGTTTGCTGATTTGACTAAGCAATCTCTCCTAGTTAACATACATGCATGAGTGACATTTATAGTCATAAAATACAGTAAAAGGTGATTTATAAATGCTTTTCAGTATTTGGTTTCTCAAGATCTTTTTATTTCTCACAGTAAGTCACAATTTCCATGCTGCTTCTCTCTGTCTCAATACATGAGCAGACACAGATGTTTGTCAGAACTGCAGATGGTGGTGGAAGAAGATCTTTGCCATAGTCTTCAGCTGATCTAAACAACAGGGAAAAGTACCTATTTTTGGAGGAAGCTCAATTTATACTTCAGCTGTCAGGACTATTGGGGGTCTTTCCACTTCTCAATTTTTGAGAGGTCCTGTGTAGTCAGCAGGAAAAGTTGGATACTACATGTATATTTAACCTAAACTCCCACTCATCCCCTCCTCCTCAACGTTATACTGAAATTAATTCCACAGGTTTTTATAGCAAGAGTCCCTCAGGAGCTGAATAGCAGCACCAAAGCATGAGGAAGCTGGCAGCAGGAAGGGCCCTAGACGCGGGTAAGGAATGTTAAATAGCACTGTAGCTACACTAAGCAACTCAGTGTGGATTCTCATGGTTGAATACACTACCCCGTTCAAAAGACTTCCTTTAAAGCCAGAAGGTCCCCGTGTGTGGGGAGGATGCACCGGTCATGTGAATTAGCAGGTTACCAACATATAGCCCATTTGCAAATAACAAGGGCTGCTTTTCTACACAAAGTTGGTTTTACGCTTCTTTTTGCAAGGCTTTAGCTAGCAGAGCTGCTGGATAGTGAAGCTGTATTGGTAGCATGAGAGTGGTACGGTTTTGCAGCTTGTTACACTGTCTGGGGTAAGTTAGAAATGTGTGACAGTGCTGTATTAAGATTGTAGCCAGGTAACGTTGCAATCAGAACCTCCGGTCAACAGCTGACAGACCTCCCAAGAAAAAAAGCAAACAGCTGCAAGCCCATCATCCTCTTCAGTTGCACAGCGTGGCAGGCATGTGTGCAGAAGACAAAACATGAGACAGGATCTGAAATGCCATCCTCTTGAAAGAAGTCAGACTTACATTTAATTCCTCAGCCTAAAACACGAGAAAGGAACTGACCTCTAGGAAGAAATCCCACGAAGTTCCGACAGCATTATGAACAGACAGACAGTGCTGTCTAGCCATAGATGAATTGAGTCCTAACACATGTTCACGTAAGTAGTTTCACTTATTTAGACACCGAAAACAAATCACACTTTTCATATAGTGATCCTCAGAGACTAAACAGAATGTATGTTTTTTCATTCAATTAAAAAAAAAAACCCAAAACATTAAAAGTTCAGGGTTACAAGAAGCGAAGTATTCTGAAGACCAAAGAACACATTTTAAACCCCGTTCTTGTAATACACTGGACAGACGGGCCCATAGCCTCAACTAAATTGAAGATACTCTGCTGCCCCACTCAGTCCCTGGACTACAGCCCAAGTTTCCACACTCTTAGTTCTTCCATCAAATATTTGTGTGTAGACACTAATCCTCATGGAACTTATTCCAGGAACTCATTTCACAGTCACAGCTCCAATGATCAACAGTGGCCTGTGATAATCAGAATGTGCAGTTCTCTATTCCCTTAAAGGCTTGTCTATTCAAAACAAGAATTACAGTATTAAATGTTTAATATTGGAAACTTTTCAGATCCTAACTTATTTTGAAGTGGGTTATTTTACTTCTAACATTCTGATGTAAAAAGTCTGACATATCAATTCTATTGGCAAAGTTCATTGACAAGAGGCAGTTAAGAAAACCTCCCACTCAAAATCAAGTGGACATACAGTTTTGTATAAAATTCTATTGAAGGCTACTCCGTCTGTGAAAACAAGGACACTGTATATTTTCAGATGGTGTCCTGGGACTCAATCAATTTTAGATACATGCTATATATCAACCATAGTTTCCATTTCTCTACAAATCACACTCTTCACAATTCTGTATTAAGTTTAATTTTTTTTTTAATAGTTAACTAAATAACCAGGACTTTATTTTAGGTATTCAGCATTCTGATGATAACATCTACTTTTAAATGCTTAACAGCTATAGCCAAACTTCCACTAATGAATTTTATGGCTACCTGTTGAAAAGCCACTTCATATACAATCACTCCAATGCAGCTAGAGCCTTGCAAAAAACCTCCTGGCTTTAATTTACATGTGAGATCAGCAGGACTATTTTCCCCATCTATCACCAAAAACATATCAAGTTTTACTTTAAAAACAACAAAAAAAAGTTATGTATTGCTTAGTTTTACTTCTGCAAGCTAACTAGCTCATTGTTTCAAAAACACCTGGCTCTTTCTTAGTCTCCTTGCTGAGAGAGACTTGCAAGAAAAATAAAGACGTTATCCAGGAATACAAAAAGGAACATTAGCTAAAAATAATAAATAACAATAATAAAGTATATTACTCTATTCTTCATTGATAAAAAGTTTCCATTTCAATAGCAAAAGTCTGGAGAAAATCCTTATCTGTTAGGGAAACACGATTTACCAAAAACAAATCCAATTTTTGGAAAAAAACCCACAACAAAACCAAAAAAAAACCCCAGACATAGGATTAGTCCAGCATAACCTAGAAAAATTAACTGTACTTCTGATGCTACATTACTGATAAAATAGCAAAACACAAGAAACTTCCTTTTTATTTAAAATTATTATTGAGAAAAAGTAGGTTCTTTGGAGAGAGAGGCCACTATGAAAGATTTGGAAAAAAAAACAAACCCCAAACATGCACTTCAAATCTGTTACACTTTTACAAAAGTTTTAAGAATTAAAGTTCTTAATCATAAGTTTTTTGCAGGTTCTCATTTTTCAGTTTCTGAAGTCTTGAAAGTCAGACATTCCAAATAGCTCTTCAAAAACATTACATAGTTTTCATATATATATATATATATATCACTGTTCATCCATCCTTCCAAGTCGCCGCCGCCGCCTACAGAAAGCCTTTAAATTCCATTTGTTTGCCTCCATCATAAAAGGTCCATTGTAGACAAACAACACTGTCATCTTGTCATTGTAAGTGAGATTCTGCAGGAGCTGGTGAAAAACACAAACAATAAAATCAAAATAAGTAGAACAGATGTTCCCCATTACCTAACAAAGGTGAAGGAGGTCTATGTAAAGCCTTAGATCTCCAAAGGTCAATATAGCAGGATTATGGCCTTTCTGACAGATGACGTAAATTTATTCCTAGAAACCCCTCAAAGATGCTCCACTCATCCTTCAGGCAATTTCCATGCTTCACTATTCTTACTACATGAAAATCTTCGTATCTAATCTATACTTTCTTGCTAGAAATGTGGTCATTACTTTTTTGCCATATCCAGTGGTCATTACTTTTTTGCCATATCCACAATGGGCAGAGAATATTGGCTGTTTTTCCTTTTTTGCCAGGACAGGAGGTAGAGTTACTTGGGCACAATTATTATGTCTCTTTTCAGCTTTGTGCTCCTCTTAGCTAAGCAATTTCCATTAGAGGAAAATCAAAACTTTCAAAACTTCTTAGAAGTTGCACTGCTGTCTTCTGGAGTAACTCCAGCCACTGTACTACTTTTCTGGACTCTTACCATAGTCTAAATCTTGTCACACACAAGCCCAGCAGACTGACAGATGTCATGCAAGCTGTAGGGTTATCTGCTGTGCTTCAGGATGACTTTTAGCAATTTACTTGCAACTGATGCTCAACTTGTTATCCACAGTAACTTCTCTCCCCAGTTATTTAGGTATTTATGCCTTAGACCAGTTGCTGTTGTTGATTTTGCCCACTTAAATTCCAAGTCCTATCCTTATCTGTGCTGAAATGCATCCTGTTTTCAAATAAAGTTACCTAATCCAAGATTGTTTTGAATTCTAATCTTGCTCTACAGCCAAGCAGCATTCACTTCCAACATGGTGATTATTTACATGTTTAATAAATGTAATCTGTTTCAGCACAGATTTAGACAAAAATACTTACTTCCAAAGTCAAGACTCACTCCTAAGGAACACATTCCGTTCATCTACTCATTCTGACAGTGAATCACAAGTTTCCTAATCAACTCTTCTGCATATTAATCTACATCCCTACCCCTCTGTAGCTTGCTTAAAAATATAGCTGGGAAAAGCATCAACACAGTGAAAAAACCCACGATAACTGTTTTTCCTGTAGCCACTGGACACATACATGGGAACTTAGCTTAGTATGACAACTTGTCATACTTTCTAGTATGTGATTACATACTTGCTTAGTGTAGGATCAGGAAGTACATACAGGTAAGCCACTGGAACAGCAGAGCCCGGCTTTATCCTCAGCCTGCTCTGTACTACCTTTTAATTATCCTCTGCTGCAACCTACTCAAATTATCTCATCGGCTAAAATCTTTTACATGAAGCGCTATCTCTAATAATGTTCCTTGTGGTAGGCCATTACAACTTTAGCGTGTTAACTGTGGTGATCACCTACTTGCAGTTGATCGAGAAACAGGAAAGAAGTACCTTCAGCCATCTTTTCATAGTATCATCTCTTGCTGAATAGTGGTGCAACACGTTTCTTATCTTCCTCTTACCATAACGTTAAGCAGGCCTTTTTTTTTTTTTTTTTAAAGCCTCCGAAATTTCCTACTTCTGCGTTCTCATTTTTACTCTCATCCTTCTGGTCAACCCTGCACAAGATTTCCCCCTTTCTCTATTCTTTGTAATTTGACAATGACAACAACTTTGAAAACAGACTCTGAACCCTAGACAGTAATTTTCTACAGTTCCTTATCCTTGTACAAGGGAAGCATTATAGTTAGTAGAGCTGTCTCTATCCTTTCAACATCCAAATCACTCTCTTATTTCTCAAAGTAGGAGAGAACACAGAAAAGCAGATCCAATCAAGAGAGAAACTGCAAGACAAAAGGGGACAGATAACACACAGAACAGTAAAGAAATAATATGGACAGGAAACAACTAAACTGTGTGGAGGTAAGTATACTGCAACATCAGAAAGAACAACAAGCATCACCTTCCTCCTACTTTCAGTCAGGTAAATGCTGCAGGTGGCTTTTCTCAGTCCTACAACTGCTTTTTACAGAAAAGAAGAGCACATGCTAGCCAGATTTTTTAAAATACCATGAAGTACAGGATGCAGGAGAACTGATAGCTTACTAAAAAGCGTACAGCCCATTACTGAATGCTTGCCTCCTTTAGTAACCTTTACTGGTTCAATCCACTTGGATCAAGTTGAACATAACATTAGCCTCCGTTAAAGGTGCAGATGAACAGCCACCCTACTTACTAGTCCTCTCAAGCCACAGCGTCACATAACTGCATGATCTCAAAAAACATGCCTTACGTTTTTGTGTTTGGTTTTTTGTTTTGTTTTGTTTTTTTAACAGAAGAGCACAATTAACTGCTGGTCATTCTTGACTGAAAAGTCCTCTTCAAGCCGTTCTCCATGGAGCATTGTACCGACCTTTTCTGAGCTTGTAAGTCTCAGATTAATACTTCAATAGTTTTCCTCCATTAATGTGGGACTCCTCTAGTTCTTCTGATGTCAGCAGTACTAGCCTGTTCCAATACCATTACCTGACTTGTTTGGAAGTTGGTCTCTGCTACAATCCCAATTCTGTGTGAGCTAAAAGCATTACCTTTGACAGCCTTGTTACATGATACCCCTATCCACTGGTGGTTAACTTGTGATACTTCCAGAGAGGCCACAATTCCAGAACATGTTTGTGATGAGATGAGCCTTGGTACAAGTTGTCTGAATTCCTGCCAGGACTGTCCTTAAGATGGACAAATTCTCACAGTCACCTTTTAATATTAAAGTTCTTAGGTGAAACAGAGATTAAGTTATACAGTATTCATAGGGATATTATCACACAAAACTCAACACTCCTACACATTAAACTTTCAATTTCATTTTCCACCACGCACCTTTGGTGTAATAAAGAAGTACTGAGATGTGCTTTCTTTACAAGCAGTTTTCACAACCATTTCAAAAACTCTTCTCTCATTCATTGGATCCATTCCCTAAAAGAAAGGGAAAAAAAAAAAAAAAAAAGTCTGTTCTCTCCACTGTGTCCTAAGCATCTGTATAGTAAGAGGTTATATGCTGCGCTATTGATCCTCACCTGGTTTATTTCATCTACAACCCTGAAAGGACATCTGTTGAGTTCCTGTAGAGCCATCAGGTACAACATAGTGGAAACACTTTTCTCACCTCCACTTTGATGATATGGAGTCAATTCATGAAGTTCAGTGCTACTGTGGAATTTGACTCTAATGCGAATCCCATACTTGTCATACTCCTCCTATAAAAGGTAGTACCCGTTAAATTCAGTTTCTCTGTATTACAGCTTATTTGGTAATGATATGCAAATTAAAGGAAATTTATGTCAAACATTCTGCAGGGGTCTATGAACTACTTGCATTCAACTTGTTATCAATATATTAATTCTGTTTCATGTATTTTCTTTAACTGTGATCTATTCTTGTTAGATAGACAATTTTGAATACTGCTCCATCCCCATGACAATGATTTGTTGATTTCTGAATCCCTAGGAAGAAAGACTTCATGCGTATTAAGAATACTGACAAGAAAAAAAAAATTGCTAGAAAAAGGAGAAAGCAATGCCCCTATAAATTCTACTCATCAGAAAAAAGTGCATTAGGGTACATGATGCTATCAGCTTGAACAGTGGGGTGATGATGTGTGTGTAGGTTAATGTAGGTTAAGATCCCATCTGAACCTCTTTAAGTGCAAGCAGTCTAATTATATCCTTCACTTTTCCTCCACTAGCAGATTGAGACACAAAGCCCCTACAAAATCCACCATGACAGTAATTTTCCTTTCATACTGTCAGGAAAACCACACATAAGCATTCTGACCCTGGCCTTTTCTTTAACAGAAAACTGACACTTGTCAGCAGCATGAGTCAATGATGTAAATATGTGGGGATAACAGATGTGGTTCAAAAGAAGACCCATGCAAGGAAATACATTCATGATCTGAGGGGAAAAAAGAAATCTTTGGAGTACTTGCTAGTATTTCTGAAGTTCAGATAAGCTCAGTGCAGAAATGGGAATGCAATCCCCAGTGCAGAAAGCCCATACTGATTGCTTACTATTTGGTCTTTATAGGCACCTATCAAGTTAATGAGGGAAGATTTAGAAGTCTCAGGAATATGAGTTCCAAGAGGACTATCCATATTCACTGTGGAAGTGTAAATCCCACACTTGGAGGTCATCAACTCACATTCTTCTGATAACACAGTTTTAATGCTTAGGGTAGAGGAAAGGGGTGGAGGTGATTCATGATGGTTACAGACTACTTCTAGATTTAGAAAGGACAGCTGTGGCAAAGAAACAATGAGGAGCCCATCCCATAGAAGCTGGCACATGCCAGTTTGGTTCTGATTGTCATGTACCACAGCTATCAAAAGGTGTATGAACCTGGGTGACCTGGCAGAGCTGAGTCCCATTGTAGGCTGGCTTTTATGAAGCACAACAAGGTCTAAAAGCCACCATGAAGTAAATAAGCCACACTATCTTAAAGTCTTAAAACTGCCCTAAGGAACTTCAAGTCTGTAGAAACAATTTTCAGCTTCTTTGCTACCTTCAGGTCTTGCTTTGGGATGAGTAAGGTACATACCAGATAGATCCTGTCCAATGTCTGATGCTATCAAATCCTCTCAGATCAGCTAATCTGCTAAATTAGAAGAACAAGCCATCTTTTGGTGTTCCTGGTGTTTTACTACACCTGCAGGCAGGCAAACATCCTCAGGACTGAAGAGTGTAAGGTCTTATACTTTGTGTAAGGTATTTAGTTTCACGTACTACAAACCTCTGGTGCTTCTGGTGTACCAGTATAATAGAAATACAGAACTACAAATCCTTGAGGCTGAGGCAAATACCTACACACTTTAGGAGAGAATGAAGGTGACCTGCCATAGTTATAAACTCATGGTTGCTAACTGAAAACTTTTTCCAATTTTGAAGACAGGTCACCTTTCTCACCCTCGATGTTTTCCCTATCAGCTATGAGTTGGTACTTCCAAAGACAAACTGAAGACCTGCCTGGAGACGGAGTGCTATATGACTGTGACAGACACACTGGAACAAAGCAGTGCTTAAAGCAACTAAAACTATTTGCAAGCTGATTTTCGTTACCGTTTCATTCTCCCCCCACTATGAAAGAAATTTCTATTTGGCATTTAATGCAGTTTATCAGAAAAATAATTAGCTTCTTGGATTTGCAGATTGTAGTTTGATAGCCATGCTTGATAATCAGGAGACTAAGAAGGAAAATCATGGGGCATGCTTTCAGAACAAATGAATATTGCTGCACTGACCTTTCTGGAGGTGGTATTTTGCTAAGGGGAGCTAATAAGACATTCTCCTAATTGGTGAAGATTACAGCACCATAGCTTAGATGAACTTTCTCCATTTTAGTAGGAATTGGTACTTCATTGTCAGGATCAATTTGAACAGATCCACAGTCTGGCTTGCTGATGACCAGGACACTTAGCACAGTGGAGTGAAAAAATATCCTTAAGTTCAGAATTTAGTTTCACTCTTTCTTCTNTGTTTATCAGGGAGTATAGTGATAGGACAAGGGGTAATGGGTTTAAGCTAAAAGAGGGTAGATTTAGAGTAGATGTGAGAAAGAAATTCTTTACTGTTAGAGTGGTGAGGTACTGGAACAAGTTGCCCAGAGAGGCTGTGGAGGCCCCATCCCTGGAAATGTTTAAGGCCAGGTTGGATGAAGCTGGCAACCTGGTCTAGTGCAAGGTGTCCCTGTCCACAGCAGGGGGGTTGGAACTAAATGATCTTTGAGGTCTTTTCTAACCCAAACCATTCTATGATTCTGTAATAAGACACTTGTAGAGCTTTTGCTCCACTCTTTGGAGAGGGATGGGCTGTGGGATGTCAAGAACATAATGACTTCATGTAAGTATAAATAAAAAACAGGACATAAGACCTCTAGGACCACTGTACTTTCAGATGCATTCACACAGACTGAAACTAGGCTCGGAGAAGTTTACAAAGTAGAGGCTGGCAAAACCTCCAGTAGGAAAGATCTGCCCTCCAGCACAGCCACAATGGCATCAGAAAGGCCTTTGTTGCCAGGTTACTGTGAATTCCAGATCATGTAACTGACAGATATTCCAGGACCCACCAAGAATGATGCTCAAAACTCCCTGTGGGGAATCAAGGAAGGTGAGGGTCATCACGGCTACCACTCTGAATTCTGGTTACCAAGTGCTAACATGGAAAGTCAGAAAGTTCACTGAGGTTTCTGCTAGGATGTCACGGAAGAACCTAGTGAAGTGTTTCACACAGTAAGTACTATCACCAAGGACACCATCAGATCTCAAGGTTCCTGTAATTCTGCAGGAACCTCTTTTGATATTTACAGGTCAGGGCAAAAGAGTCTCCCTGCAGAGAAGAAGGGTGAGGAATCCAAGCTGTAAAACAGATTATCCAACTCTCTGTATTATAGGTGCTGATCCCTTGAGGAAAAAGTTTTGGTCGTTGGCACAGTACCACTAGCTAACCTCTTAAACTATTTGTGACATATTTGCAAGACCTTCCGAAAAAGATATTCAGAAAGACAGTCCAGAGCCCCTTTGCTTTTAAAACGCTTTACTGTTTTTCCATGTACTCTGTCCCAGCTTACTTTTAGATGAAATATAGTATTGGTGTAATACAGATCTGACTCTGTAGGTAACTATCAAAAGAACTGAAAAGTCCACATTTTAATGTCCTACTGTTTCATAACTCTAGTTTCAATGTAAACAATTTTATGCAGTTCACAGAAAGAGCCTTGTCAGTCACTATTCTGCCTCCAATAATAACTACCACTTCAAATATTTTAAGAAAAGCTGCTTGAGTAACTTACAACAGCAAAAAAAATGTTAACATTTCAACTCTCACTATTGTGGAGCCTATGCATTACGTATAAGGGTCTTAAAATCATCATTACAGAGATCAATTTAAAACAAAATATCCAGTTTCTCTTCAGCCCACTGCACTGAATATTTCTCCCCAAGGTAGTATTGATGCTTTAAACTCTGTCAGAGGTAAACCTGCCTATAAATGTTACTAAGGATATAACAAGATGGGCCAAACGATTGCTACTTCCAAAACAGACAAAATGCCAGCAGACTTGAGTAGAAACTTCATGTAGAACCAAATCAATACAACATTTAATAATAGTAGATTTAACCACTAAATGATAATAGCACAAATTAGTTAAATATGTAGAATTAATTCACTAACTTTATAAATCTGAGTTACAGCTAAAGTAAATACAATGCTTCTAACTGAGCTCTGTAAGTTGCAAGAAGTTTCCAAAAGTCAGTGAGTTGAAGCCCCATGCATCTGGACAAAGACTAATTTTCCTTTAAACAGACTGGTAAGTCAGTTCTAGTACTAACAAGTGTGTTCATCAGTAAAAGGTCTTTATTTTTTTTTTTTAAATAACATCTTTCCTACAATCTAAATGACAACTTGTTATTTTTTCTCTAGCGATATACAGGCAAAAGATAATGCATGAAAATATGAATGTTATTCTTCCATATGAAAAATAAATCATACCTCATTTTCCACATGAAGATCAACTTCACCAACACACTGCATAGAACTAAAGAAGTTACTGAACTTCTCATTAATTTGCTCAATCAGCTTTTTCAAGGGATTTAGCCACCTTTCTTTGACCTAGAAGTAGACATAACCATTTTTAGTAACTGAATTTTCCTTTAGACAGCATTTAAATTTAAAAATATTGTAATTACAGAAGCTAATATCTCAATTTACACTCAAGACAACTTGGAATGTTACCCTTTATTTATTTATGTACATTCTACTCTAATAAAGACATACTGATACAGAAGTGATAGTTTCAGCTATTACCTGTGAAATGTTTTGCTTATAGTTATCCAGTTCATTTTTCTTTTCCTCTAGATAGTCCGTCAACTGCTGTATTTCTTGTGTCTGCTTACTGTATTCTTCAACAACCTGCCAGAATAAAAAAAACAAGCAGTCAACAAAATGTTTGCCAATTCTAACCTTGACTGTAAAAATATCACATTGCACTCATTTTGTTCAAATACAATTATATAGATTATTGCATTACACATTGAACAAGACACCTTTCTAGTTTTAAAGCAAAAAAAACTGTAAAACATTGCTTATTTCAGGTNTGTCTAGCTTATTATACCACGAGATCTAGCACAGAGTGGGAAGCAAGTACAATACGGGTGGAGGGGGAGGAAGGGAGGGCAGAGGGAAAGCAGTGAACATACCGAAGCATTCAGGCCTGTGAAACAGGAGGCCCTGTTTTTCTCTTCATTCAGAAAAGCATCAATTTCCTCCAACGTGGTCGGAAGAGACTGAAAAGCCTACAAAAGAAAGGATGCATGTGTTACACAGCAATGCTAATAAAGGACTCAAGTTTGCAAAAAAAGAAATCAAATAAGGCAAAAAAAAATTCTATTACTTTTAATCAGGATGTCACATAGTCAAAATTATTACAGCAAGATTCCCTCACAAACTGTTCTGGACAGAGAAAGGCGGCTAGAAGTGCTAGTACATAACGAAGATACACAATTGATTGCTCCTTCTTTGCTCAACTTGCGCAGGTACAGATGCTCACAGACTTGGTAAAAGCCAGGGGCTATGCTAGTTAAGCCATGCAAATACTTCTAGAGGCTGGGAAGACCTGCAGGTAAGTAGGTGGGCCCAGATTTCAGTTCTTTTGTGTTGCTCCATTAGAGTAAGAAGCTAGAAAAACATGGCCTCCAATTATACCTATCAACATAAGACTACAGATTTTAATTGACCTTCCAGGTCAAATTTTCTTTTCTGTGCACAGTACAAAGTGAGAGATAGTTAGAGGATATCCTAGCACTACTTAAAAATGCTTTAAAAGGCTAAGTGACAACATATGAGCCAATGCTAAGAGAAGTACACATGATTCTTTACTGATGGCCTTCTAATATAAAATATATAGTATTCTTTGCTGGAGAAGTTAAATTTGAGATTACATACACCATTCTAAGAGATATGTGGAGATTTGTTTTTGTACATACAGTTTGAAATTCTTTTGGAAGATACTGATCTGGACTCAGTTTGCAGACTTGTCGAGCTTTTTTCAGCAATTCCTTGCAGTTCTCTGTAAGAACTCGCTTCCTATCATCCAGCTCATGAAATTGTTCCTGTTAGAAAAGATATTAAAGATATTAAAATACTTTTTGTTTTAAACTTTATTATAAATATCCAGAGGTGACACTAGCACACTGGCAACAAACAGCATCCAAATCAGAGAACGTAGGTGCAGACTGCTTAAAGATCGAAAAAATCTTTGTTTCAACACATACAGAACTCATTATGCCTCTCTGCTCGAAGTCAACAGATGCCAAGGTAAACTGATCAAAGGCATTTTCTTGTAATATAGCTAAATTTATTTTCTCTCAACCAGACAAGTGTGCATGTAGATTCAATATACATCTCAAAATAGATAATTTTACAGGAAATTCCCTGTAAGCCAAAACACAACTACTGTGAGCCTTATCTTTTGTTAGCTCCCGCTTAACTGTATTTATCTGCTTGGGAGAACATGGAAGACATGATGTATACTGAATGGTATTTTAGCTGAAATTTTACAGAGTAAACACCATAATTACACAATCAGAAGTACTTCCGTTGTTGTTTCATATTCTACCCTCTGTAATACAGCTAGCAAAACATAAAACAAACACAATTTTTAAACTAGTGCTGAAAAATAAGTGGAAAGCAGGTACATTTTCTGGTTTTGAACAGTCATTTCAAGGCTAAACTCTTTGAAACTTACTACAGTAAGTGGCCAGGCCAGTCCTTTGCCTTTTATGCACTGTCACCACAAGGCAGTACACAAAATGTGACACCATCATGAAACAATAAGCTAAAGATTATCTCAAGTAAGCAGTATCCAGGCAAAAAGCTTGGAAAGCACTAAGTATCTCTTCCTCTCTGTCCCCACAAATCTCACTCACGTCTATACGCACGGTCCCTATCACAGGCCTGCTGCTTCCAAATGCTGAGCTGGCAGTGCTTGGGAGTAACTGCTTGCTGCTGTTTCCCAGCTCAGGTGAGGATCCAACTGCCAAGAGCTGGGAGCAGCCAACCACACAGAAGTGAAAAGGAGTACATACCAAGATACTGGAGCTTTTAATCCCATTTTACTACACATTTACTCAGTGATTACACATGCAACCCATCTTTTTAATAGACAGTTACACCACTGGAATACAATGTTTTCACTTTTTTCAGAGGCACAAAATTCTAACTCAAAATCCACATGCACTAGACTTTGCTTCAGAACATTATTCTGAGAGTTTGGAAAGCTTACTTACATTCCTACACTTGGGAGAGCTTCATCTTCCCAATTTTTATTGTTGTGTACTTTAGTTAAATATGGGAGCCCTCCAGTGGCAAAAAAAATTTCAAAGTGTTCATTTGGAAATTATACAGTTAGATAAATGTTTATTCCACATTTTTAAAATACATGACACAGACACTGACAGCAACTCGCATGACTTTCTGGCAATTTAATTAATCTTTACTTATTAAATACAACAGAAGAGGTATTAAGAGACATGATTATGAGTAATCATCAGCGGAGCTCTCACACCCATTGAAAAACTAGGGCTGCTGTTCTCTACAGCATATATCAACTCAAAAATCCTGTTCTACCTTCCCTCTACCAAGCACTAGGAAACAGAATTTGCATTAGAGGTAAGCATTTCACAATCTTCACAAACACACTGTAAAGGTATTTTTCTACACTGTGTTGATGTTTTCAGAAAGGTAAAAAACCCCAAAAAACCAGCAGCCTTTTTTAGGCTTCCTCCCCACCTCCATTTCATAAAGTCTATCATACAGATTGACATAAATGTCACGTGGGGGCAAGAAGGACTGGCATTAGAGCTATACAGATAAAACAGCAGTAAGTGGAGGATGGCCCTCCTTTTGTTTACAGCCAAGATCTTACATCATTCTGAATTAGCACAAATAAAACTGTACACCACAATGCTTATGTTCCATTACATATCTGAATATGCCCAGTAATACATTCAATAAACAATTTTTAAAGAATATTTTAGAAGGTTCTAAAATTAAAACTGGACTGTATTTTGGACCCCAGAAATTTAAAAGCCAACTGGCTTTATCTGAGATGTGTTTGACCTCATAACAAAGGCAAAGGATCCAGTGAAAGGCAACACACTCATACTTTTTTATACAATAAACATTGATTTTATACTCATGTGTTTGACCATTGCCAGGGCCAAAGTCAATTCTGAATCATCTAAAGTGGGGAATCTCAGCACTCAATTGCATATAAAGCTCCCACTTGAACCCCACAGAGCTGCATGAAACAAGATTTCAAGTTGATCTCTAGGCACTGAAAATCTGAAATAGATTAAACATTGAATATGCCTGACACAAGCCTAAGGCAAGTAAACTTCTTCAGGGCGTGAAAGAAAAATACATGTTTGGGCAAGGAAAACCTTGGCATTCAACAGGAAGATTGTGAAGCAATAGACATTCGATGTAGTTATGCACCACGTTCTAGAATAAATGCACTGACAGTTCAACAACAAGGTAAGTCTCAATTTTACTTCAGCTTTGCCAGTTGATTGTCATGGCCATATGCTAAATAAAAGTTAGATAAATATAAATGAATAAAAACACACAAGTCTTCATTGCTTGTCCCTCCTATATATTGAAAAGAGCATGGCAATGCTAAGGTTCCTGCTGATTTCCTGAAGGTGCCTCAATAAAACCCATCTAGCTAAAAAGTAACTCTAAGCAGAAAGAATTACTGTTTTGAACAGAGATGCTACCATGATAAATCATAGCCTAGACAAAGCTTTGTATTTGTTTTAGCCAACAGCATAAGAACCAATTTGGAAAGAGCTTTATCCGGGTACTTCAGGGAAGTTCTATACTAGTGCCGGGCTCCAATTACAGCTTCCTGAAAGGCATCTACTGAACAGCAGAAACCAAGTACATTCTGTATGCACAAGCAATTTGTATTCTGTTGTGCTCATCAGTACTGCAACTGGTTTAGTGCAAAACAAGAAGCCAGTTAAGGAAAATATAGTTACCAGTAGCCAATGTTTTCTCATGAATTTGTGTTTGAACGCACATTTGGTGACAGCATTTAATTATTTGAAGTTTGGAAATTTATACATAGCAAAATAGAATTGGCATTTTCTTAAAGCTTAGCTCGAAGAGCAAATGCTGTGATGTACATACTGTGTATTAATATCAATTATTTAAACAAATTTACACCAAATGAACTTGAAAATTAACAAACTATCAAAGCAAGACAATTAGCAAGACTCTTTCAAACAGCCATCATAAACACGCGGGCAACTGTGCCAATTATCTAATGAGCAGATGGGGCTAACACTCCTCCCTAATGTTGAGTATGGGTCACAAACAGAGATTTGCTTCTTAGGCTCATTAAATAAATTAAATAGCAGAAGTTGTTAAAATAACACAGGTTCCCACTTGAACTGTGATGACAAAATACCAACCCCAGAAATCTGTTGTTGCTAACTTGACTTGTTCGAAAATATGTACTTTTTTGGCCTTTCCACCTAAGTGGTAAAAAACCCCCACTATAAAGCAACAAACATGCTGCTCTCTCCACAGTATCCCAGTGCCAAGATCTCACAAAAGGAACATATGTGATCTCTTGGATATACTAAGTGAGGTTTGTGTTTGCTTCAAATCTTAATCAGATTATTTACTCAGGTATTATAAAGACTCAAGATTTCTTGGGAGATAAACAGCATGAGTAAGTGCCAACTATTAATAAAGTTTTGCAGCTTCTTTGGCTGATACCCACCATTTCAATTTCAATGAATGCATCACAACCAGCACATGACCTACCAAAGTGTCTGATGATGAAATAGAGAATTAATGGTCCCATAATTATAATTAGGCTCCAATTTAGTTCACTACACAGCTTTTGTACAACATACTTATTTCTATTTCTGTTTGGCTTTCTCCTTTTTCGCAGGTTTATTTGTTTTACAAAAACGTGCAGGAACTGTTGTAAGACTTCCTCAAAGTGTTGTGATGGCATCCTCAAGGGCAGCTTTGGAGCAAGACTACCTTAACATAGTACTGCTGTAGGAAAAAAATTATCACAGCCAAAGCCACTAAGAAGTTGGAGGGAAGGTATAGTACATTTCAAATAACACTTAATTTGAGATGGAGCTAAGGAAAACTGACTTTTCCCCATGAAAGCACATTTCAAGGCAGAAGATAAGAAACAAACCACAGAGTGTACAACATACATCATTCACAGGACAATATAGGAAACAGAACTTGTAAAAAAAGGGGCTAAAGACTGAGTTCAAAGGCTCAACATGCAATACATGGGGAAGCGTGGCCTTCCACGTACATGAAAACTTAAGACATACTTGAATACTCAGAAGAGTTTTCCTCCAGAGCAGTTAAACTTCTCAAAATTCTAATCACTGGGATTACTGATTTGAGTGTTGGGGTTTTTTCCTGGTTTAATGTTGCTAAACCATCCAAGAGATAAGTTCTGATATGATTTCCTCTACTTACATGGTTGCATGTAACCCAGTAATGACAACTAACAGGACCTCAGCTGACTCAAACACCTCTCCACTAGGGAAGAAGGCAATTTTTGATTAGCCAAGAATAGTCAGAACATTTACCTTACAAGTCTTGTCTACTGATCTGACCAGACATCAGTCTATGACCAGCCCAAGCTACTCTCTGAATGATGAAGACAACAGCGATAACAACAACTAAACACATTTAAATAAATTTCCAAGTGACAATACACACTACTCACACGAGGTTCACAGCTCTGTAATACAATCTTACTCCTTACTGCGTTCCAGCAATGAAATGATGTGCATTAGGTTTGGATAAAGTTTGAATAACAGCCACATCATATGAGAGATCGGATGCAACAGTGATTTTCCAAGTAACATGCTGGACTCATCTCTATCTTCAAGTTATTTTTTGCTCCTCTTCCTAATTTTCCTGCAAGTCATGATACCTATAACCTCAAGTGGATTTCTAAATATATTGCAAGGTCATTCTTTTTGTAAGTGCATATCCATTCAAAATAACGACCACTTTCCTTTTGAACTGCTTTCCAATTTAGCAGCAACTATTTTTTTTTTTTTTAATCAAATTGAATTAGCAACAGGTTAAGCTGACTCTTGCAAGATAAAGAGAAAACGTACCATCCTGTATTTTGACAGGCACACTGAAAGAGTGTACTACTACGCAAATACAAAAATTGACCTTTATGCACCAATCCATGAGAAATCACAGTATGTTCTGTTCTTAGAAAAGAGTACTTGTCTGTGCTATCCTCAGAGACTGTCTTTTTACCTGAACACAGCACAGATGCCTAATATGATGAATAGAAGGACCAGTTATAATCCTTTCTGTCCTCCAAAAAAAGACATTTAATTACACGAGAAAATAAGCTATGAAAGAAAGGTAAAAACAGCTCCACTCTACTCTGATACAGTGCTTTCTGGTTCATCTTGATCTTGCATCTCCCATGTGAGTTGGAGCTACTTGTCTATGACAGACTCAGAAAAAAGATAATACTTCCAAATAACAGCTAGCCTTTTTACACACACTATGCATTACAATAAAAAGATCCAGGACATGATGACTGTTCAGGACTTTTTTGCAGAAATTTAGCTGTCTTAACTGAGGAAGGCAAAGCTCTTATTCAGCTTTAAATGAAGAGGCTGAAGTCAAACTACAGAAATTAAGGCTAAATATTTAGCAATACTAATACCCATTTCTAAACAAAGACACAGAAGCATGCTTTTCTATACCATAAAGGCTTCCATGGAAAATGTTTTCATAGTAGATATCCCAGTATTTATAGAAATGGTTACCTCTGCAGCTCTTAGCTGTATACTTGCAGCTTTATACTCAGATTCTAGTCTGCTCTTCTCAGCAGCCACTGTAGCGCTCTGAAGAACCAAATCTGCTTTGAGGATGTTCAGTGATATGCAATTCTACACAGGAAAACAGAAAATGTCACTTTTTTCCACAAGAGATTTAAACCTGATACAATCACTATCAGACTGTAGAAACCATCAATTTTTTAGTCATAGCATACAATGTCACTCTATGTTCAGGTTTTTCACACTGCTGTCTATCAAATTCAATGAAAAAGAAAGGCACCTTATTGGTGACCCAAGCTTTTCAAGATGTATAGTCCCCATGTACTTTTAATCTGTAAGCACATACATATCATATGTAACCAAAACATTTTACACCAAAAAAGCACGTTCTCTTTCCCTGCACCATATAGTCATGTGTGAAATGTGAGAAAAAATAAAATCCGTATCAATTCTTTCTCAGACAAACTCCAACAGGTGCATTTTGGTGGACTTCATATGTCACACAGAAATGGAAAAAGGTCAAAAATGAACACATAAGATATATGCTTCTCTCACTGACGATGCAAGATTGACTGACTAGATGTACAGTGACTCCAGTGTCTTGTGTTTTAACTGGAACAGTATACAACAACAGAAGAAGGCTCTATTTTCAAAGTTTTATAACAGGCTTTACTGATGCCTAGAACCTGGTTTGACAACTTTGACATTAAAATGGTTGCTTTTTTAAACGAGTCATCCTCAGGAATGGTCTAGAAGCTTCAAAATCAGGAATATATTCTTGATGTGAAGGGCAGCTTCAAACCTTGAATTACAGGACATTGAGAACATTGGTTTTCCTTTTTTCTTCTTTTAATGATCGGAATATAAATACAAAGAAATTCCCTCTCTTAATGAAAGGCAGGACAAGGTTCCAACTGTAGACCATGGGGACGTAAAGAATGAAGTTTTGAGAGTGTTACCTTCTGACCACAATAGTGAGCTGAGGTCTGAGATCTTTACTGTTTGTGATTTCAACACAAAGTTTCTGCAGTGTGAACCTGGACATAGCAATAAGTTTATTTGTTTCCAGGCCACCTAAACAGTTTAAAAGCAATTATCCAGGAAATTAAAGAGTCATACTGAAAGCAGATGAAACAGAGAAAAAGTTAAGATTATTCTAAGACAACAGCACAAAGAGAACTATGTGCAAAAAGCAATGTCAGAATCTGAAACAGTGGAACAAAGCTGTTTCCAGCTACTGGTTGTAAAGTATTGATGTGTATCAGGTATGTTCAGGTATGCTCTGCCTTGTGTATTTGTGTAAACATACATGCAGCCTGTCACTCTGGTTCACTGTTCGACAGCAGCCCCCTTGTGGCATTATTAGGGCTAACAGGCTAAGCTACAAGCAACAATGAAGTCCAAATTGTTTTCTTCTTTTTTGAGTTAAAGAAAACCTCATGACATCGGAGCCCCAAGACTTGAATACTTTTCCCATCCTAGCTTTCTTCCACAATCACAGATCCTTACAGATTCAGGTCAAATTTTCACATGACTACTCCTTTTTTTCAATAAAAGGAAAAAAAAAAGAAGGAGATTATGAACTAGGGTGGAAGAAATAGTTCACAGAATTATGCAGTATTCTGAAAATGCACAGGTTGTAATGGTTATATATATTTAGCATGTACTCCTTTATTTGCTGAATCAGACCACAGATTCTAAGACTTCAGTTACTGAGAGTCTAAATCAATGCGAGCAAATGATCTACAAATGAAATCAACGACAGAAAAACAAGTTCAAGTTCTTAAAAGCTTCAAAAGATCTTTATCTTGAAGCAAGTTAGCTTGTAAACATTTACAGTAACACATCCAAATGTTGCAGACCTCCTACTTAAGTTACAAGAATTGGACTTTTCATAATAGCGGAACACATACCAAGTTAAAAATACATACCTTTATAAGATGCATTAATTCAGTAACAAGTTTTGCTTTTTCAGTATTTATTTCTTTGATCTTTACATTTGCCAGTTCAGATTCCTTCTCTAGGTTGATAGCATCTTGTTCCAGCTGTCTTAAACTATGGGAGGAATCAATATTTGATTAATCCTGATTAACAATAAATTCTGCAAAAATACAAAAATTCTTAATTTTGGTGATGAAACAACACTTAGCAAGAATAGGAATTTGCATACCTAAACATTCCAAACACATTAGAGGCATTCCCAATCTATGCACTTTAAACCTAAGGAATTCAAAAGACAAAAAAATTATAATTAAAGAAATTCTGATTTTTGGCTAAGGCCATCACTCAGCAACCATGCTCCATTACTTCTGTAAATTTCAGATTTAGAAAAAAAAAATAAAAATCAGCGTAAGGATGACATTTTTCTTCTGCTTCTAGTTCCCTGCAACAATACAACATAGGAGGAGAGTTCAGGAGGTTTGCTTAATCCCTGTTATATATACTAGTAAAAAATTGTGTCCTCAGCTTACTAAAGAAAACCAGAATTTTCATTGATTTTAAATCTCAAAAACATATAATTATGAAGAACATCATATGCAATAATCATGACAATTAATAAGCTGCAAAGCATTTGGAGATCTTCAAACAGACCAAGAGGGTGATCCAGGAAACTAAAACCCAATCATTCTTACTTTGATCTCTGGGAAAATTGTGGAGCAAGTCCCCTCAGAAAATTCCAGGGGCATAAGGGAGAAGGTGATCAGGAAGAATCAGCAAGCATTTACCAAGGGTACATCATACCTGATGAATGCAATTGTAAAACAACTGGATGACAGCAGATGAAGTGTTTACCATTTACCTCAATTTTAGCAAAGCTTTCTGATAAAAGCTCACCTGCACAGCCAAAAAGGAGAGACAATAGCAGGTAGGGGAAGCCCAAATAGTACCCTACTCTGACTACCCCAAGGAGCATTGCAGAAGCCATCAACTCATAAAAGACCCATCTCCGCAAGCCCAGAGGAGCACAGTGGCACTCTAGCAGGCAGGAACTCAAATTAAGGACTCAGAGGAAGGGACACCCTGTCCCAGGACAGCCTCAGCGCTATGTCCAGGTGTGAAACCCAACAAAGTAAGTTGACATGGCAGCACCTTCTGGACTGATGGGTGTGTGTGTGTGTGTGTGTGTTTCCTGGGGGTATAGGAGACATTATAGGATGCAACAAAAAAGTATTTTGTAACTCTGCAGGACTTACTGTTTAGGGGAGAAACCAAATGCGGGGAAAGAGAGATATCTAGATGACTTGGAAAAGAATAAGGAAACATCCCTCTGTGGGAAAACAGAGGGATATGGGGATAAAAAAGACAGTTACATGTAAATAGTTGGCTGGTCAATACACTTGTGTGGGAATTGCAGCTAAGAGGTTAAAGACACAGGTGTCTGCTTATCTCTTATACAAACACTGTGGATGGAAATCCACAAGGTTGGTATGAGAAGCAGCTGAAGGAGGGAGTCTTACAGCAGCAAGACGGCCGTGTTTTGGCTACAGAAGGCGGAATAAACAGGTAAGACTGTTTCTACACAGAATTTTGAAGGCCACGGTGCACGGAATGAGACATTTTGCTTCATTATCCACAAAATGAATATTCAAGTTGACACCCCTAAGTATACTAATGAGCTATAAGGAGTACATGCTAAATATATATGACCATAGTACTCGACTCTCCACCCAAATCCAGTTAAACATGCCCCTGGGAGGGAACAGCTAAAATTGGGGTATAAAGGACATTGAGAAAGTTACCCCCAGTGTGGGGGAGGGAAGAAATTGAAGACCTCAAACAGGCAATTGGCGGGCTGTGCTCCTCCTCTTCCCCCCAAGACAGGGACGCCTTCTTGGTAAGCAATTGAGATTTCACCCTTTCAGTGAGAATACCCAGGACAATATTTTGCTAGCATTATAATTATAATCATAGCCCTATATTAGCACTATTGCAGTGAGTGCATTTATCAATGGCAATTCCAAACTCTTTAAATCTTAAGTCCTTTGGGGGCTCTGACAGGCAAATGCTGACTCTGGTATGTGGCTATATATATAATCCTTTAGACGTGAACCATTGACCAAGTCTCTGGGATGAAGATTGGACCTAGCTGCACCTAGACTCCTCTCTGAGGAGGAATTTAGAAACCAGGGGGGTCCTTTCTGAACCTCATGACTCAACGGGAGGGCCTCCCTCAGCCACACATCAGACTTTACCTTTTACTTCACAACTTGTTCAGCCATACCCAGCTGGCATTCTGTCATGTCAGACAACCAAAACTTCAATACAGAAATTAGGGAACTTAAATTGCTAGTAGCCGCATTTGAAAGGTGAGAAAAACAGCTGCAGGAAAGATTATTAAGTTTCGTATTAGACCAAATGCCATTCTCACTTTCAGCTAAACAAGTCTGCAAATTAATATGCTGTTCAGACCCCGAGACATGGGATGGAGACCTTTGGAATGATAATGACGATGATGAATTGGTGGCAGATTCTGACCTTACCCCAGAATTCATGCTTACACAACTGTTAATTAAAATCAAAACCACAGATGAAGAGGATGATGATGTTCATACCACTCTCTGGCCTCCTGCAGAACTGGCCAAGTTGCAGGAAAAGTATTCCAGGCATCCAGAGGAGTCTGAGAATGTGTGGCGAGTCTCCCTTATGGAGCAGGGGGAAGATGCGTACGTGTGTGTGACTATCAAATCTTACTGAGTGAGGAAGAAGCTGAAGGCTATTGGGGTCCTGGAGTGCTTTTAACCACTATACTGGGTGATTATAATTATTCATTAACAAGGTGGGCTGCTAACTGTGCTGGCAGCATAGACCTGCAAGACAGAGGAGAATCCCTTGTTATCAAAGCCTTAGGATTCTCCAACTTGGTTGCATCTGTACAAAAGGCAGCCTGCATACAAGTGATGTATGAGAGGGTGNTTGATCCAGCACAATTAACTCCCCTTATCCGTGCCCGCACAGGTAGTCTATAAAGACATACGTAGCCGCTGTCCAGGAAAGGACTAGAGCCACTCAGAAGGCTAATGCTGGACCTAACCATGCACCCAGAGCAGGGAGACCTAATTATAGGAATCAACCAATTCCCACCCAGAATGAGTTTGTAAAACATCTAGTGAGTTACGGGTGCCACTGCATGGGCTGGATCGAACTGACCACGGGGAAACTGCCAGAACCACCCCCTTGGTGAGTTCGTCAGGTTCATAGCACTAAGCTTAAGCCAGAGCACACACCTAAGTTTAATAAGGAACATGATGATCTGTGGCACAGAGCCCTGGCGATGGGAGTGCCACGACAGATACTATATGGCACATCCACCGCCAACCTCCGAGCTCCGGTACAATCACTAAGCCAAAGAATTAATTCAGCAGGGAGTAGCCAGACAACAGGAAAGAAAGCAATTCCTGCTAGATCTGTGCCCTTAGCCCTGAATCAGGACTTAATTGATTTAACAGATACCCCTGCCACCCTGACAAAAAAACTTGCATCCCTGGGGAGGGCAGAGAGTCACCCTGCCCGCCAAGTATACAATGGCTCTTTGATAAACATCATGAGCCTGTCATTGCTTTCCATTAGGACCAAGGATAATTTTTACAAATGTCCTCATTGATACGGGTGCTCAAATGTAGTAATCACCAAGGAGATCACCGAATGCCTAAATATAAAACCCAGTTGCCATAAGGTAAAATTTACAGGGATTGATGGGATCATAAAGGAACTCCCTACAGCAAGAATTGCCCTGTGGCTCCCATGTGAAAAGAAATTGACTTGCACTGAAATACTGGTCGGTGCTGCAAACACCAACATATTGGGATTTGATGTGCTGTATGGCAGAGTGTAGAAACTCCCCGATGGGTCTATCTGGAGTTTTGTCAGATGAGGTGATGGAGAAATAGCATGGCTTGAAGAGGATGAGCCTAATGCTACAAATTTCTTAGAAATGTCTGCACCTTTACCCCCATCAAAAGTTACATGTGTAAAGCAGTACTCCCTGCCAGCAGCTGCACATTTGGGCATTGATGTGGTGGTAACAGATTTGGAAGAAAGTTTTTACTCGCACAGGGTGAGTTATTGCTCACACAGGTGAGTTATTACTCACACACACTTCCCCCTATAATTCTCCTGTCTGGCCAGTAAAAACCCAAAAAACCACTAAATGGACAGTGGCAGCTTACAATTGATTATAGGCTATTGAATATCAATACTGCACCTTTAACAGCAGCCATACCAAACATTGCAGAATTAGTAACCCAGATGTGGGAAGCAAAAGATAGCTCCAGAAAACTCCATTGAAGCAGTACTTGAGGAATAGTACCCACCTTCTAACCTAGTATCTGCCTGTCAAAACAAGATCAAGCACTTCTTTTGTGTCCACAGGTACTCTGAATGCCAGGAAATTGCACCACGGACCACAAACTCCCCTATACTGATCTAACATGGCACAGTGAGGAAGGAAAATATGTCCTACAATGGACCTCTAAGGGAAATGGAACCACAGGTAACTGCAATGTTACTAAACCACCAAAGTTTGAGGCTGGTGGTTGAACAGGACAATCTATTGTTCTCCTGGGGACCAGCGCACCAACACACCATGAGGAATGCATATAAACCAGGGTATGGGGAGCACCCCAACATGGTGATTGGGATTATATGCAGACTACTGACTAGTGTATTGATTGGAATGGGACCACTGGATTACCAGACAAGCCCATACATGTCGGTGTCCAATATGCAAACCTTAGTATTTCTCACTTAGTCCAAAACATTATAATTGGAATTGTATTAAAGTTTACAATTGCAGTAATTGAGAAGTCAAAATTCAGAGATTGGGCCCAATATCTCACACCTTCCTATTAGGTTTTATTTATCGTAATTACACCACTTCAATCAATGCCACTTCGTCTCATTTGCCAAACAATGATACCTGTTCTGATATAATTTGTTCAAAACTCAGTATACCCTCTATGGGACACACTGTGTGGGTAGGTAGTGATGGATCTTGGACCACAGACTTATCTGTGGAGGGCTGACAACATCAACACACATTGAGACTGTTGACACTTTGCCCTCTCTGGAGTGAGCAACCTCTTGTACCAGCTCTGTGGGCACAAATCAAAAGATAAATGAAAGACCCCTGGCAGCTGTGGAAC
>VXBL01003492.1:313823-379453 GCA_013400195.1 Aramus guarauna | reverse complement strand
CTGCAGGAACCTTCTGGACATCAGAGATGTACTTTATGAGAACAGCTTTTGCAATCTCCTATCAATGCCTTGTAAAATGGTCCTTTTCAAAGATGTGCTTTAAAACAGGGCCAATTATTCTTACAGATTGTAATATAAATTGTACTGTAATTAGTACGGAACAGCAATAATGAAAGTGAGAAAAATAGTGAAAGAAAAAGAAAGAAAAAGCAATTTATTCAAGTAATTGCACTTTCACCTATTTATTTAATGTTTGCCACTTTCAAATCTTGTCATCTTCCCAATAAAGCAGCAGAATGTTCTGCTGCTAGCCCTTTATATGCCTTCGTAGAATAAAAATCTCAGCTGCAGTGTTCCCTTACTCTCAGAACAGAAATTATTCCTTCCTAATCCAAATCTCCTAATGGCTCAGCATTTTGTGCTGAGAGATCTTACATCATCTTGAGAGATCAAATAAGCAACTTTTCAGTTGAGTGTCCTAAAGGAACTATTGCCTATACAGCTACTTTAAAAGCCAGGACTTTTTTCCTCCCGCATCTGAAGCATTTTCTTGCTTAGGAGATGTTTATTGTATTCTCTGTAACCACTTCTTACTCAGTTCGCTTAGCCCAATACAAAACTCACACTTAATGACCTTATTATTTCAAATGCCTAGAGAAACTTGATTCAATTCAAATCCAATACCACTGCAAGGGTATTGTAGGTCTAAAAGATTTCCTTGCAAATCTGTTGGAAGAAAGAGAAAAGAAAGAAATTTTAAAAACCAGACTAGAAAATAGCCACCAAGAACAAAGGTACAGGCTGTTTTAACAAGCATGACTGAATGACATCCAGGATTTTATACTCTTTCATCAATACTCCATGGAGCTCAGGATCCCCCAGTCCTCCAAAATTTAAGGGCTTAGTTTTGGTTTTGGATCTGTCTCCAGATCTATGGCTGTGAAAACATGAAACAAGTGCAAATCGCTGCAGCGTTAATTCCCAAAGTTGGCAGCCAGAATAAATCAATGGTGTTCGGAAAGTGTGAATTGCCTCATGCATTTCAATGGGTTGCTTGGACACCAAGCTGTGGACAACCATTTGGATAATGAGGTTTTTAGCTGTTTCATCACTGATTGTGCTACCAAAATGATTGAGAAAATGTATTCCTCTCTGTATGCCAGTTGCTTTCTAGCCAGTGGTCAAACCCTCCGTGTTCATCCTTCCTAATTCCTATGGCATACCGATGAACTGGCAATATTGACCTTTTAGACAACATGGAACCCAGTCACGGCAAAAACCCCTGAATATACCAGAAGCATCAGGAAAGCAAATGTACAAATGTATTGTTCACTGCTGGGCAGAAACTCATCAATTTTCAGAGTGGTTGCTTGGACTTTCCAGCTTGCCCTGACCTCATGTCAGAGCAGTCGGGAGCCTTGAAGCAACCTTCAGATCCTGCTTGTCACCAGGCATCCAGGCGTACTTGCCTTGTGTAAATTGGTCCGTCAGCAAAAGAAATTATCAGCTTTACATTTCAATGAAAAAGCTTATGCTTTTGTGTGCTGTGCAGGAGTGGAGACGAAGAACCTGGACTTGTTTGCAAAAGTCACATTAGTAATAAGTGGCAGGATGAACTTGAACGTTTTAAAGCCTGATTTAAAGCCAAACTGAGTTGGGAATGGTTTGATTGTTTTAGTTAGTGTGATTTATTTTTGTGGGGTTTTTTAAATACAACAACCCACGTGTTGTGTGTAAGTTTGTGTGTATTTCCTTTTCCACATGGGAACAGCTACTTATGAGCACCTATAGAGTGTTGTAGTAACCATGTCTGTATCTGTGGTTGTGTAAATAGCAGATGATCTGCAAAAGGGCCCAACACCTCACATCTTCTGTTTTTTTCCAGTGCACTGGTTGCTCAAACAAGGGCTATTCCTTTTCTTTGCAAATCTTGCTTGCTTTATATTGTACCCAAATTGATGAGCTTGTGCCACTTTATGAACCATGACAGGCCATGGCAGAATAAGCCATACTCTGTAGGCACGTCCTAAGGAGCACAAAAGGTGGAACTAGAACAGGTTCCTGCATTTTAAGCAACAGCTACTCTCTGCTTTCTCCATGACCAGCTCACAAACAGGAGCATTTCTTTCCTGAAGCTTTTAATGATCTCCAAGGAGCTGCTCTGATCAGCCTGCCTTGCCCACATCCTTTACCAAAGTTGCCGGGGACTGCTCACGTAAGGAAACCTGCTGGCACAGATATTGAGGATGCAGCCAGTCCCTGGCAGCCTCCATGGATGCCATTCCTGACCTGGGATCCTGCTTATTTGAAATTAATCACTCTGCTTGGCAAATGAAGAGCTTGTCACTTAGTAAGTACCACACATGCTGGAAGGAAGTTTTTTCCCCAAATCTGACATCAAATCTCCCCGGCCCGCTCAGCTCCATGTTGAGAGATCAGACCTGCCCAATGGCTGCAGCTCTGTCCTCCTCTTCCACCCGTGCCCCCGGCAGCAGTGCTGCACCACAGCCTCTCTTTGCCTCACTGCAGCATCGCTCATCACTGAGCCCCAGGTCTTTCCCCGGGGGCATGGAGATGGCGCAGATGTACCAGCCGTTTGTCCTTGTGCCCAAGCAGTCCTCATTGCATTCTCTCACACGTGATCAGTTGTGCAAGCATTTTGCCCTTCCAGATCAAATAACGTGACCTAAGGTGTCTCACATGATGGGACACAGGGAAATTGAGAAGTCTGAATTGCTAGGGTTTCACCTTTCTAAAGTTAAGCACCTGAACCAACAACATTTTTATGTCTCTGAAGCCTGGGGACCCGTATTTTTTGATCATCCCTATGAAAAAAAATGCAGTAGAACTGTTCTTCACAGAAGCAAACTGACAACAAAAAAGACTGACACCAAACCAGAAATATTAGTACTGAGAGCATACACGTATAATTTGGCTGAAGGAGCAGAAATACCAGGCAGATATCTTCCAATTAGCTCCAGATTGAAGTCCCAAAGCCACACCACCGTGCGAAACATCCCATCCCATCGGCAAATGGAAAAGCATCCCTAAGCACCCACCGCATGCTGCAAGCTAAGCAAAACTGAGCTGCTGACTTTGTGAACATGCACTCGTTGTGATGTAATTATCATATCATTTTGCAGTGCACCATCAAGAATTTGAGCAGGAAGAGCTTCATCTTCTCTGCTGTACAACCTAAAAGCCAACAAAATACATCGTTCACCTTCTCCAAGCAGAACTGGCACTGTGAGTTTTAAAGTGCCAATGACTAAAGTGATTAGTGCTTATTTATTCTTAAACCAATGCTTCACGTTTACTTGGATGCAGGGAAGAAATGAAGCCTCTAATCTTCCAGCAGTTCACCCAACTAAAAAACATAAATATACTGGAAATATTTTTGAGAGTGTAAAACTGAAATATGCTGTCTTGCCACCTCTGATTCTGTTCTCAGCTATAAACTGAACAATCATAATACTATGACTATGAATAAAATATGATGGTATTTTTGTCCAAAGCAGGAGGTGGAGTCCCTTGCTCCAATCACCCTGCTGTATTGCTAACATTCTTGATACCTGAGCAGCCATGATGCGTTGCCAATTTTAAAACAGCAGCTGGCTATTTGTGTCTCAGGAACACATGGAGTTTTCTCTCTGATAATGCATCTTCTCAAAGTCCAGGATGACCAATAAAGTCAAGCCTGGCCTGGCAATGGTTTTCAAAGCAGATATTCTGCAGTTCCCACTACTGCCTTCCCATCGCAGTCTCAAGAATAAGAGATGTAATGGGAACCAGCTGAACTTCTGTTACTGCACTGTAACACTTTTGTACCCCAGGACCTGTCCAGATTTGGGTTTCACTGCAAGACCCAGCGTGCTTCTGACAGCTCTTCCTGCAGGTGCTGAAGCAGCTTTGACTCTCCATGATGTGGATAGCAACTTCACCAAGCAGCTATGTCAAGCGTGTCTTAATTTCATTTGAATTAGCACTTCACTGGTAATTATTAGCTGCCGCAGCAAGTTCAACAGTCACCATTTGCTGCTTTCTTGCAGTCCTCCACACCCCCGCTGCCACACTTGCTGCTGCACTGTCAGCAAAAAGAGGCCATTTTCACGGGAGAGCTGCCTCTACCTGTGTCCTGCGCAAGGGCTGCTGTCTCCATCACCAGCCTTTACTGTTTCAACCTTCAAAATCTTTGTCCACCTCAAATCCAGGCTGGCCCATGCAGACATGCTGTTCATGGGAAGCCCTACCTCTGTAGCAAACAACGGGCTGCTCTGTGAGGTGAGACCTGCTAAAGCTCATGCAGCAAAGGCTGGAAACACGCAGAGGCATTTACCACTCAAAGCAATGTGTACAGGTACCTTTCTTCCTGACTGCTGTTAATGTCGTTTCTTATAAAGGCAACAACATCTTCTTTGGGCTGGAACTCTCTCCTGGGAGTGGGGGCTCCTGGATGAGGCCCATGCCTGGAGCCCTGCTGAAGGGCAAACAATTCTGGGGCACTAGCTCTTTCCTCGCAACACACCTCCCCACAGACACGTACACAGGTGATACATCACACACACGTGTGCATTCATCAGGAGACACAACCCTGTTGCTGTCCCTACCACAAGAAAACATTTTGATTTTCATTTAAACTATTTGTTGCAGCAAAAAGGGCATTTGTGAGCCTCAGGCAAGGAGGACCATATAGGCACTGGTGTTGTGACCACTTCCACTAAATGGGGGCTGGCCAGCCGGGCTGTGTCCAACTCACAGTGCTGCCAAGACGACACCTTGCTGGCTGGAGTGTTTTCAGTCCCTACTCAGACAGCAGCCACAGCATCTTAATAGCCTTTTTCTTCCCTGAGCATGCAACGCAGGCTTATGAGAGCTCCTAACGGTGCATTGCGGTTTTACCAGCCCATTACTGCAACAGGACGTGTTCCTGTAAGAAAAGTCCAGCCATGACTAATATCAAGGTGCCAACCCCGGTTGGGGGCCACCTGGGGCAATGCTGACCTATTGATGTGGCTGCTCTTACAGGCTTACATTTGCAACACACATAGTTCAAGTTCCCTTTGCATCTCTCCCCACATTTGCCACCATCTGAACTCAGTTCCGTTTGCCACCCACTCGTAGAGGTCCCTTTGCCGTCTTCTCTGGCTGCAACCCCTTTTGCCCAAGATGTCCAGCCTGTGCCCTGCCAGCTGGGTTGTGCCAGCACCCCACCGTCCCTGAGCTGTCCCAGCCAAGCTGCCAGGGCACCATGGGGCCAGCGTAGACCCTGGCTAAAGTAGTCCTAGGGAGAGATGTGCCTCCCTGGAACGTGCGCTGTGTGGCATGACCGGCCAGCAACATCAGACAGGGCAGGAGCTCCCACAGAGGGCCCGTCTCCCCTGGGAGCTGCAGCGCTGCCAATGTCACCTTACCCCTTGTTTCTTTTTCCAGATCATTAACTGTTAAACAGGGAGAGAAAGCAGCAGCCAATCTGCCCTGAGAACAGCATAACATCAAAAAGGAATTGTTACATATCGTCAATCCTCTGCTAAAGCGAGCGTAGGGAATATCTTTGCCAAAAATAAGCAAGAAGGGCAAGAGTACTTCTACAGAAAAAACCCTCCCCAGGCCTTTTTGTCTTTCTTCCGCCGGTATGCGCGACTGTGTATATCGGGCTTTGGCAGCAAGTCCCCACTGACTTCGTCTGACGGGGTGCTGCTGTGACCGTCCCCTGTGTGCCGGCAGCTGCCCGAGGTGCCCGAATGGGAGAGCAGCTGGTGCCGGAGGAAGCCTGGAGGCAGGCGTGGGCAGCGCGGCAGCATGGCATGGTCCTCCGCTGCCTCCCCCTCAAGTTTTCAGTGGACTGTAGTGAAGTCTCAAGGAACCTTTGCTGTTTCACCTTCATCCCAAAATCTGATTTTCCATCTGCTTGAAACCCTCTCAAGAACACAGGAGTTTGCCTGCTGTGGATGGTTGTCTACCCCCACGCCCCCGCTGTTTTCAGCGCAAAACTGTTTCCAATTTAATGTCCCAAGTGGGAATTTCCAGCTGTAACCTGGCTGCACTTTTAGTGCGGCGAGCAAGCAGGCTGACTTGCAGCCACATGATTTTCTTTTGACATTGAACTGTTTGTTCTTTTCACATCCTGGCCACTTCTACCGTGCCTAAGCATTGCTCATAAAACATAAGGGCTTGAAAACGTAACCTCCAAAAAGTTGCAGAGGTGTTTGGCTTGTACTTCGCAACAATTAGATCCTTTTCAACACACTGTTAGACTTCGTTTCTAAGGGTTTGTGTATCCCAAACACATCATGCTGTTGTGTTCTGGTCACACAGCTCATCTAGATGCATGAGCATGCGCTGTACTGCATCCAGCTCCCTACCGCTGAGCACCTGCAGCCTCTGATGCAACTGTATTGATCAAAAAAAGATGTAACCAGGGGCATACCCAGCTATCAATCTTACCTGATCTGCGAGGACTACTGATGAGGATTTTAGAAAATCCCAGGCAGGCTTTTCAGCAGCTCCCTTTGATTTTAAGGACATCAAAGGACGCAGGTACACCTGCAGGAGGTGTAGGGGAGTGGAGCAGGAGAAGCTGGGCTTTGCCATCTGCTTTGTTAATGCGTTATTCCCTCCTTTGAAGGCCAGCCAACACCCTGGGTTAATGCTGAGGGACACAGTGTTACCCCAGCTCCACCTTCTCCCTGCACCCTTGGGATGGTGTGCCCTCCCAGAGGCACCAGGAGGAATCAGACTTCATACTCTCCAGTGCAAGGGCTGTAGCCACAAGGAACTATCCAGTTGTTGCAAATAGATTTTTTTGGAAGTTTTTCTTTTGCACTGGGCAAGAGTCAGACATTGCCTCCTGAAATGACCGAGTTCAATTCTTCTGGCACTATGCCAGGCTTAAATAAAGATGAGTTATAACACCAAGCTTTGCAAAAAGCATCGAGAAAAATGCTGATCAGGAAGTTTTGTGTAACTTCTTGGCAAAACTCAAGAAGGGAAGGATAGTTTATTTTTTATAGCTCTATGGTTGCCTATGAGAAGGGGAAAGGCTTGATGTGGCTGTGATTCAAGTAACTAATTTTCAGTGAATTGTTTCTGCATCCTATATTTTATCTGATCGATCCCTATACGTACCCTGAGTCCTTCAGACAGAGTCTGTCCTCTCAGACACAGTGCCAGATTCCAGTATGAATATTCAGGAGGGAAAGAAAACATAATATAAATCCAAACTGAACTGAATTTCTGCTCCAGCATCGCCTCCCATTAAGACCGCAATGGCAGCAGTTGCCAAAGTCCTTGTGTTACCCACGCTACAGCCTGCAGCCAATCTGAAGGCAAAAGCAACTTCTCCCTTCATGTCTTCAAGCACTCCCTGGCCAGCATTAAAAGTCCTACAGCTGTAATGTTGTATAACATGCTTATTTTGTTATCAGTTTTGAGCCACTGGTTAAAAAATCCAGACTGGTCGACCAACAAATCCCTAAACATCTGTACTATGTTTTTAAACTTTTATATTAATATGCATGTTTGTTCTTAATAGAAAGTTACTGCCTACATTCAGTTAGAGATGAAATAAGCCATTATAAATTAACTTTAATTTCCCCATTTATAAATCAATAAGTAAACTTTCATTCATTCTCAATGTTTGCAAACAGACTGTTCTTCTGTCTTTGCAAGCCAGTTACTGTTATAACTAGTGTTACTGGGAATTAGCTTACAGTGTAAAGGAACAAAGACAATCTTGCAGTTGTCATTAGTTGAATGCAACAGAAATAGCAAAAAGATTGCACCAAGCACTAAAACAAAGTCAGCAAGCAAATTACTTGATTGCCAAAGAAGGCTACTAGGTATGACCTGAGACAGTTCTAGTCCACTCAGCATAATTTCAAAGTCTGAAGTGTCCAGCAAATCACAAGACAGCTAGAAGCTGACGGAACACGGTCAGTAAAGCTAGAGGCCACCTGGTGAAGTGTGGGTGAAGCACAGGACCTATCACTATGAATAACATAAAAATGTTTTAGAATATATTTTAAAATTAATGTGCTTGACCAAGTTCCCCCCGTAGGTTTTTGCGTGCTCTTTGAAAGAGAGAAACAAATAAAGTCTGATCCTGAGGCAGGAGGCCATGACTCTGAGAGTGACATCTTGCCAAAGATGATGAACATCACAACACAAGATGTTGACTGTCAGCCATGAGCACGTCTCCGCTTGCAATGAAAATCACACAAAGACAATTTGCTTTAAGAAGGGCATGGGAGACTCCACGTAACTCTGTGGATTACATATTTCTTTTGATATTTAAGAGGGAGCTGAATTCCTCCTGTTTTTTTATCTAACCCAGATAGCCATTAAAAGCTGGTTTTATGAATCTACTTTCCCTGGAAATAAGCCACTAGTGGTTGCCCAATTCACCTCCAGAAGGTGAAGGCCACCTTTAGAGTTGCTTTGACTCTGCAGGCAGGCCGCGGAAGAAGACCCACATTTGGGGATTTCCATGCTCAGTCTGAGAGGCGAGAGGAAAGCATATCCATGAACAAAGGCCTCGGCAAGCCCTGGCTCCGCGAGGTGCCTTGGTGCGTGGTTTAATAGTTGATTCATTGCCAGTGATACAGAAACCTCAGGACTATAACCCAGGTGGTGCAGATTTTTCAGGGATTTCTATGAAGGCTCGCCCCTTTTTTGAACAGGGCTGAAGACCAACCTATTGTGAGGGGGGAGAGGGGTAAGAACGAAAAAGCAAACAAAGCTAAAAGGATCCCAGGAAATAATTTACCAGCCCTCCTCTGAGTTAAACCCAGTACATGTATTTAATTCCCAATATTTGTCTAATCTCCTCTCACAGCTGGAAGTCTAGAAATTTTGATATACTTCTCAGATAATCTGATTCACTACTTCACTCTTTTTACCCTTGGAAAGCTTTTCCCATTGCCTAACTTTGCCGTAAGGTGAGACATCTTTGTTGTCATATCCACCCTCAGACAGAATAAACTATTCATTCCTCTTTCCAAAAGTCTTTCTCATTGAAAAACTTTAATTTAAGAGAGATTTTAGGAAAATGTTTCTCAACAGATCAGGTACATTTCTGGCAAGTGTACATTTTATGCACTCAAATTCAATTATCTACTACATGAAGTAACATTTATCCACTTTAGATATTTAAAAAAATCCATTCCTTATAAACGCAATATAAATTAGTTCAAAGTTAGCCTCAGTACAACTGTTATTTATCAGTTTTCCACAGTATGTCCAAGTCAGTTTACCCAAGGGAAATATTCTTTCAGCTATTACATCAGGAGTAGATATGAATGTAGTATTTATAGACTTTATCGAGTAACCAAGAAAATGAGCTTTTACAGATAGATGGAAAATTATACCATTTCTGAAATCAATACTCCCATAGAATGTAAACACATACTCCTTGGTCTCTCAGTACATAATACCCCTCACACCAACAGTGTCCAACCTTCTGTCAAGTCTGTAAGCTCTAATATGCAGTAGAATTGCCTGAACTCTACACTGTTTTTCCAGAGAAATCAGTTGAATTAAACTGAGACACTTGTTTTCTGAAATCAGAAGGAAGTCAGGTATTTCAGAACTAGTACAGACTGTCACATAAAATGTGTTCGTATCTTACTGTGTTTCTGTATGGGTACACTTGTAACAAAAATATTTATCAACACTTCTTTAATGATCTAATGTATTTATAGCAGCTCTTCCAACATATCACAGTCAAGATGTGACTATTTTGATTTTAAGACTATCATAAAACATTTGGTATGCTGTTAAAGAGAAGCATTATGCAATTACTGAAAGACTCTCTTCATCATCTTTAATAAACAAAGTTTAATTATTGTAGACTTACCTAATGTGCAGAAACAACTTATTGGAGCTGTAAAGTATTTTAAGATCCTGTTCACTGCAGGCCAGAGAGATAAACATCTTACTAGGGTGTACCTCAATGCTTCCATGCTTTGAGATGTGACAGAATGATTCCCAATTTTTTTCTTAGGATCTGCAGAAAAGCAATCAAAAGGTTTTGCTGTATCAACTTCAGAACTATATTTGTCTCCTGATTTAAGCTGCCTATAATCTAGAAAAGTAGCTGGAAGCAAGTCTTGTTTCTTATTGCCTACTAATTTGCAGACAAAATGTCTTTTTCTAAATAGTAACATTAGCTGCAGCAACTGCAGGCAGTTGTACATTAGTAAAGCTCAAACCATCTGTCTATAGAGCAATTTTTACATTTTTAGATATTCATAATGCTGTTTCACTGAGGTCTTGAAAATATTCATTTAGAGAGCACACTATTCTTTTCTACCTACCCAGCAATAAACATTGGAAACATTTGGATATTTCCAGGGGTTTAAGGCATCAGTAGTCACAATCTTGAATTGTTTTCTAAACTGAAAGAGGATCATGTTATTCACAGTAAATGAAGCTCTCACTCTAAAAAGCTAGACTGCTTCAGAAATGAGTAGAAATTGGTATTGAATTTGCTGTCATAGTCAAGAGATTTATATGAATGACTGCAGAGAATACAACTGTGGTTTGCTGCTTTTACAACACTAATTTTTGTTGTTCTCTCTAAAAACCTATTGAGTTTTGTTTGTAGAAGCTAATTTACAATTATTTTTTCTAATCTATTCCATTTTCTTGCTCTCTTACATCTGACAATACCCCATCAGTCATAAAGAAATATTTTCTGCATGTGCTGATAAGCCTTATGGCCATGCATCTGAACAGATCCGTGCAAAGTCATTCCTCTGCTTGGGAAGGCAATGCAGAGCATTTCTTCCAACACAGGCAGGAACAGACACGTTGGGGGAAACACTACCATCGTACTCACAGTCAGGATCCACACAGCCCAGTCGGACCGATGACGTATCACTAGTATTTCACAATCAGCCTGCAGGCCACGGATGTACTCTATTTGGTCAATATTTAAGTCATGAAAAATGGGATTAAGGTCACCTCTAGATCCCAGACACTTGAGTATTTCAGCATAATCACAGGTTCTAGTATTTTACATAAGCTATAGCTATTTTGGAGACAAAATCAATTTAAAACATATTTTGGCATGGAATTAATGACATTTCAGATTCCTTGCAATATAAACTGTTGTTTGATCAAATTCTAAAGACTTGGTCTCACAACAACTAGTGGGCACCCAACCCTGAGGCACTGTCTGTGACAGAAAGTCAGAAAACCTTTCCAGAGAAGTAAAATCTTCTCTGTCTTTCGCCCAGCCATGCTCTTCAGCCTTCAAGCATAAGCCTTCTGACAACGTCCATGGAGCCTCCATTCCAGGTCTTCTGAAGACGTCCTCCCCCTCATGTCTTTTCTGAACTCTCACTCAGTTCTTCTCCCTAGCTCTGAAAGCGATGTTTTTCTCTTTCCAGTTCCATGACCAAGTTGTGAAACCCTCATTTTATGACTTCCCTCCCTGCTCAGAAAGTGCCAGTAATGTAGTAACACTTTATGGGCTGGGGGCCTCACCTATTTATAGGCTGCAAGATGAACATTTCCAGAGGGCCTTGTTATGACTTCTGCACAGAAGTTTCCATGCCATGCCCGAGTGAATTGGCATACCATCACACTCAAGCGCAACACACTTTGTGAAATGCTGAATTGACTTTTGCACTAATGCATATTACATTTGACATTCAGTAGTCACTAACAAAACTTTTCAGAAATTCTTCTCCTCACAGAAGATTTCTTTACCTGGGGTACAGGTACAACACTTGATGGATAGTTTAATGTAGTAATTTAATGGGTAAAGTCTGTCATCCTCAGCTATGATTTAACAGCTTTTTCTTTAGAAGACAAATTCTCTTGGTTTTATCCAAAGACTGGGGCTCCTCACACTAAACACAAGTGCCTTCAGAGAAGACAGATCACACTGAAGATAGATGCTTAACCCATAACTACAGCATGCCTTAGAGCTTAACAGGCTGATGTGGCCCACTCTATCACCACAAAGAAGTGCAGCAAGGGATGCCCCTGAAAATAAGCATGGCTGATCGCACACCCTCAGTACATGGAAGTACTTTCTCTTACTGAGCCCAGATCAGCCCTAACAGACTGTGCAAGCCCTCCAATCATGCAGCTCTGTCTTTTGTTCCGCTGTGTGTATGAGAGTTGGTCCACCCACTTGCCTATGTGGTGGAAATACAGCCTCTTTGTTGATCTGTCACCTGCCATCTGCATGTGAGGGACCTGCCCCACACTCACTGCGCTGAGGACCTCTGTGCACTGTGCCATTCCTCAAGTAGGACAATCCCATTGGCAGTTAGCACCACAATCTCTTTTTCTACGAGGTTTGTCTTTCACTCTCTCTCTCTGTTACAGAGGATGTGTCACATTCTCATAAAGCCTGTCTGGCAGTGGCAGTCCTCCGTCCCAGGGTATGTTTGAGCCCTTCCAGCCAGGTTCTCCTGCTCTGTTCTTTCCATGCACTGTGACAACCGCCATCCGTGTCCTGAGCTAAAGACACACAAATACCCTACACCCATCTTTGTACAGCGACATTGGTTCTGTGAGCAAAGAGGGAATGATGCTCCAAGAAGAAAGGAAAAGTCAAAAGAAGAAAGACTAATCCATTTTCAGAGGTCATGAGAAGGTGAGACTCCAGATTATTTCTGTCTTCCAAAATGTGTCATTAATTTTCAACATTTTTAGTGCTTTTCTGGAAAAAACATAGCTGACCTCTTATAAGGGTCATGCAGAGTCTAAAGCATGTATTGGATTATCTTAATCCAACAAAGTCTTAATCTAAAGCTTCATTTCTCAGGATTTTACAGACATTTGAAAGTAGAAGAATCTGAACCTGTTATTAGGAACATTAAAACAATGTACATCAGGCCTTATGAGTTGAGGTCAGTAACATTTACTGCAAGTAATTATTCACAAGTCTTTTTAATAGATTTTAAATCCCAGAGCAACCTTTATATGAATTCCAGCCTTTCCTAAACACAAGATATTTTACTAAATTAAAGGCTTTTTATAACTGCATAACAACTCATGCTTATGTAAGCATTTTCAATGGCCTTATGCATTCTATTTCTGGTATAATTCTTTTAGTTTCAGCACTAAACTTTCTTATGACCACCTTCTAGGCTGAAGAACTTTCTATTGCAACAACACTTGTCGCCATGAGGTATTGAAAGTTTCTGAGCAGCACACATGTTAAACCCAGTGTGCCAGGTGCAATGCCACGAATATTGTAGACAGTAGTAATGAATTACTGACTTTTGACCAGCTTTACTAACATTATCTTCTAGTTTGATTCAATTTTTGTTTCAATGCCCAATTCCCCCATGAGCACTGATCAGTTGATGTAAATGTTGGCCCTTGTGTTAGAGTGGATGCAAAGGTGTCCCCACGCAGTCTCTCCTGATGGAAGGGACCTACTGCAGAGGACCCCGTGGAGATCCCTTGCTGTTGCCTGGAGAAAAAGCTCTTCTTCCAAGAAGGACAAGGAGATGTCTCTTAGTTCCCAGCACAACCGCCAGATGAGGTTCTCCAGAGCTTCCTTGCCTTGGTTTAGTGGCAAATGTCTCTTGGTGACAGAATTCTGCCTGCATGCAACAGTGATAACCCTTGGAGGTCATCATAAGGGAGTCATACAAACTCACTCTGGGTTTTTTGCTTCTGTGTCAGGCCTAATTAGAGAGCTACATGTCAGTCTCTGCTCTCATTCAAGCCTATATATTAATTTTAACTTATGTGAAGCTGCAGCTGAGGAAAGAATTTAATGATTCACCCCATAAATACAGCATTTTATAAGCCCAGTATACCTATGCAGAGATCTTCAGATTCTAGTCATTAAACAGAAATAAAACACACTCCTGCTTGCATTCAGAGGCAAAACCTTTGACCAAGAAACCCTGGATTTTGGTGACACTAAGCAGTCAATTCAGTGGTTCTCCCATTACACTCTGGAGTCTGTGACTGTTCCTGTCTTTTGAGAAACAAGGTCCTGAATATACACAGAAAGCAGCTCCACAGATGAGTAGAATGGTCTAATACTTGCAGAGCAATTTTCAAAATGTTTGTGCATGGTTTGAACTACTGAACACTTACTCCTGTACTAGAAATAGATAACAAGGTTAGAAGTATAACATGCCAATGTATCTTGGAGGTATGAAAAGATCTAACCTTGAATGGAAGTCCTCATTAACTGAGAGGGTATATAAAAAGTTAAGACAGATTTGGTATTACTTATTCATCTCCTTCTCTAGGCTTAAAATAAGATGCATAACTACTATACAAACATCTTCCTGACATCTTGGCATGTAAGGCAAACTATTCTAAGAGAAAAATGCATTATAAGCAAAGAGAAAAAACTACAGATATAATCAATCATACTCAGCTATAATTTAATTCTCTAGCACTCCTTCTTCTTCTTCTCTCCCTCCCCCACTGTAGGGAAGGTTATAAAAATCTCTAGTAAATTCAAAGTCAACAGGAGACACTTTGGGTCATATCTGACCAATGTAGGATTTGCCAGGAAACAAAACCAATGCACAAGAATACTATTGAAATTCTAACTACAAAGCAAAGTTCTCATCCCCTGCTTTCTTGGGCAATGTTGGTTCTCTTACAGAAAATCCAGCAAACAGATTTCTTCTCTACTACTTTTCCTGTGATTCTTTACTCTCTCCTCGACCAACTGCTTCGAAATCAACAAACATGGTTTTAGAAAGTATATAAAAACCTATGTAATAGAAACATAAATCAAGAATTGGAAAAAGAATTTAATGAAAGCAAAACAAATTAAATAAGACCACTATTTTACTGAAAATATACAATTATGAGACTAATGTGTTTTCTTAGGTGACAGCATTTAATGTTTTTAAACGCAGATTGAAAGCACAATCTCAAGTAAAGACTTGGTTACACATTTCCTTTTGCAGTTCTTTGCAGGATTCAAGTATTTTTACCCCAAAACTCATACATTTTCCAATCTGTTAAATCTGAATTTAAAAATTTGAATATCTAATCTTCTAAATTAGTGCCACCAATAAGAGACTTGAGGATAAACTCATATTCTGTTGGTCTTACTGCATTTCTGACAAAAGTTTAAGGTCTACAAAATACCTTATTTGTGATATTTTGCTGTCTTCATATAGAAACCATATACTTCACAGGCATGCAATAAACTGGGCAGCTTTCCTGAGCAGCATCTCCACCCTATATGACCACAATGTGGGAGACTCATTGCCTTACTGTCGTAACACAGGAAGACTCCATATTTCAAACAGGCTCTTCAATAAGAAAGCAATTCAGAGAAGCAGCATAGCTATATTTCCAGTGATTCTGTGGCAAACTAGTTTTCTATTGCTTCCATTCAATTCTTTGCCCCAAAGTACACTCTCCATGCAGGTTTTGTGAAGATTACTGCATACTGAATCTTCTTCTATCCTACTGTTTCTACTTTGGAGACATAACAAGGGAAGTAGGGTGGTGATAGAGGCTACTCTAAATGACCATAAATTTTCAAAATCCTGCTGAAATTATTTCTCCCTGAAGAGAGTTTCCAAACTCATTTCACCATCCTTTCAGTTTCCTGCAAACCCATGACAGCTAGGAGAATTGCCCATTTCACACAGGAACCACCTGTGTATCTCAGTCTTCAGCACTTTCTGAGCCTGCCTTTTCATGTACTTTCAGTCAAAGATGTCATTTTAATTTTGAAACAGTCAGAGACATCTTAAGAGATGAAACTCCTCTGTGTCAAAGACTTCAGCCTTTCAAACCAGTTTTGTCCCCAGCAGAATTCAAAACTCTCTGTCAGTATAAAACCCACTTCATGCCTCCACCAAGTAGCACCAAAGAGCCTCTGCTTGGCCAAGTGCCCCAGAGCTGTGGAGCTTGGAAACCCCCAAGCTGTACCACTGGGTACCTGTCAGAGGAACCAGGAAACCAAGCTGTCTGGAGTCAAAAGAGGGACAAGAGGAAACCTGGTTCATGGGGACACAAGTGTCACAGGCACTCAGGCATCTTGGTGTCCTCTCCAGACCCAGCCACACAGGTGGAAAACAGTTACTGTTTCCTATCTGAGCACTCCCTCATTCATTTAAACATAATTTAAACAACCAAGCCCATTATTCCCCATCCACTCCTTCGATTTGTCAGGATTGATTTTGCAGGACAGGCATTAGGGAGCACTTGGCCAGGAGCTCACCTGGGGAACAGCCTACGGCAGAGGAACTGCAACAACCCCTTTCATCAAGCACAGTGGTCCTGGGAGAAAATACCTGTTTGTGGCTTCCACTGAACCAGAACCATCTCCACATAACATTTTAATTTTGACAAAAATCAATAAATTCTGCTGAGTAGGTGTTCTATTGATTTTTTTTTCCTAACCAGCTGTACAATTGCTAAGAAACTGATGCACTGTCAGACATTTTTGTGACTAAGTAATGAATAATTGGCACTTAATCCAACCAACTGTCACATTAGACAGTCTCTGAAAGCTTATTCACAGTAAATACTGGTTTTGAGTGGGGAGTTGCAGGCACAAATATTCCCAGCGTGCATTTCTTGATTCTTTCTTCTTCAACTACTGTCTCCACATAAGCTCACCTCTCCTTTACGTATATTGTAACATTTTAGTTCTGTGACATTTTCATCCTGTGAGATTTTCAGCCTGAAATATTAAATCCCACAATAACTGCCTGCAGAGGTCTTTATCATCACTCATAGGTCTTTATAACCATACTAAAGTATTTGATTGTGCTCAGAGAAACCTATAGGAATAAGGTTATTGTGTGATAAATGACTACCTGTTGACTTTCCTCAAATCAAATCAAATTGCATATTCTCTAGCCAGTGACATATTCCACAGCTAGTGTCCACAGTCACACTTCTGGCATCATTTGAAACTTATTGAGAAGAGCAAACAGACACAGAATTTGAGTCTTGCATACCTGGAACCTTCAGATTCACTTTCCTGGGGATATATTGCTTTTCATATTCCCTTCCTTAGGTGCACTGGGAAAAAGTGTTTAATGACAAAAAAATTTAGTGCTGTATAGGAATATGAATCCAAATGATTATATGAAGTGAATTACCAATCTGCTTACCCCTTACACAGAAGAGGATAATTGAATGGTTAAAAAACAAAAACAAACAAACAAAAAAACTATATATCTGTTGGCTTTAATGAACAATAGTTCATATTCATGTAAAATATTTAGGAGAATAAAATCTTCCTTGTATGGAACAGAATAGTCTTGGCAAGGAAAAAGACTTTTTCTCCAAGTATTTTACCCTGAGACAGTTGTCTGCCATGTCTCTAATATATCTGTTTAGCTTAGGGCATAAAACTTTCCTCCCTCCAGTTTCCATAAGAATGAACAAGCCCTGCTACTTAGAGCAAAACACAGATCTCGCTCCACGCACACCTCATCATCTCCATTATTTTTAGTGCAAATGTTTGAAGCAGTTCATTGAAGAAAAAGCTATTAAGGAACAACAAGCCCTCATTTCCTTTCAGCTTGCAAGGTAATTAGACTGGCAAAGCAGTTACAGTGTTAATTTATTCCTGGCAGATAAATTAACTGCTTCTTTGCAGACACTGGAGGAATGACTCACATCATTAACACAAGTTTATTAACTACAGTCTTTCCCCCTTCCCCGCCTCCCACCTTCTTCTCCTTTGGGCATAAACTAAGACTGAAAGGTCAGCTTCACTTTGTTTCACAGTGTTTTCAGAGATTGTCTCTGTCTTCTATTCCCAATCCCAGGGTTCAGCCTCGCCAACGTTTAGGGGCAGCTTCTGCTCCTGCTGCAACCGATCGGCTCCGCTGGGAGCCTGGCCAGGGCCTTAATCCGTTCATCGTTTTTCACAGTCATAGCAGTCAGCTAAATATCAGCAATACCTTCTACACCACAGTGGCAGGTCTGCCAGGAATGTTATTAGGATCTGATTTTTAGGTGTTTTTACACAAAACACAGCTAGGAAAGTTTCCTACAGGCTGAAATTAGAGGGCTGGGTCCTTCAAGCAGTCATTCACACAAACAGCCCTTACCTGCAAGCTTCATCAATGGCACTATTCACGTGAGATTTTATGGTTTACGGGATTAGACACTGTATGTAATGTCTCAGGCTGAGACACAGCCGCACACCCTGCGCATGGCTGAAACCCTGCCACACAGCACAGCCCTTCTACCCACTCTCCATCAACAGCTGAGAGGTTCTGAAATACAAATATTTAATTTAAAAAAAAAAAAAAGGTGAACGGAAGTTGCCTTTTAAATCCTCGATTTCATCATCGCTCTAGAAAAATCCAACTGCTTGTGAGATGTATGCAGTCTCCCTTTAGGCCCACCGCGATGAATTCAGCCTTCACACAGGCCTGCATTGTAAATCATGGTAAATAAATTGCTGCTAGCCCTACATAACCGGTGAATTCATTTTCTAGGCTTGCCAATATGACATGTTTCAACAAGACTTACATTCAGTTTTTATGGGTACCATGTTAATACGTTTATATAATTTTTTTTCTATACAAATCCCAGCAGAGAGGGGGACCATTTTTAAGGACCTCCATTATTGCAAATGCCACTTTATCTTTGTCACGGGACCCCTACTTATCTGCAGACCCTTTGGCTCAGCAAAATTAGCCTCTTGCCACATCAAGAAAATTTCAGGTTCTGTTGTTTTGTAGGTTAAACAAGATGCTAGGGCAACTCTAAGTAGAACCTGTTATGCTGGCTCAGGTCTGCCGGCATAGTATGCGAGTTTCAGGTGCTCGCTTAAATTAACAGGGATGATGAAGGAGGCACTTGTAGCTTAACTCTCTCCAGCCCTTGTGGGAATAAGACTAGCAGAGCCTGCATTTCACTGGTGATGCCACCACGGCATATACATTATTTCTCTGTGAGTTAAAATTTTGGCTACCATTTCCCTCGAAGGAGGTGTTTACCTCATCTGCTCTCAGACAAGCTTCTGCGATAGAAACACCGCAGTAGGATTTTGTCATGGGTTCTCAATCCAAACGCTGCCCGCTGCCACCAGTCTCAACAGTCCATGCCAGTGCCCTGGGGTATACCAGGTGCAGCAGGTCTCTGACCAAACTGCCCCCCAAGCTAGACCGAAGGAAGGAAACACAAGGTCGCTGCATAATTCACAAGGGTGCACTGGGTGCTGGTGTGGGCAGTATCTTTGCAGGGACAGCCCTTTCTTGACCACTCGGGCAGGCTCTGTGAAACCCAGCAGCAAATCAACCTCTTCAGCACACAATGGCTAACTCCAGATCCAAACTTCGCATTAACCTCAGCACTGCCCACAGCCCAGAGACACCTGTACAACCAGTGTTAAGAAACAAACCTTTCAGCCCTACTTTGACACCTAATTCCATCCCCAAATAATAGTTTTGTTGGTCTTGAATGACAAAACACCTCAACCCTTAGTCCTTGCCATGGCTATAACATGACTGCTAGCCTAGGTCACGTGCTTTTTATTTGCTTATTAGCATCAGTAAGAGAACTGAGACAAGAAATGGTGCTGAATACAATGAGATACAGTGCACTTAAAAAAAATAAAATAAAATTAAGCACCAGGCTCCAAAAAGATTCACAGACATTTGGCATAAAGCCAGCACCAGATCATGCTAGGGTAACAGGATTACTGCTTGCACTGGGATTAGAGCTAGGTTAAGACTTAATACTTAGGAAATGACAGAGTGAAGAGTTTGATTTATGGGAAGGAGAAAGTGATATGAATAGTTTATGGGGTGGAAGGTTTAACTTTAGGTTGAGCAGGGTTTACAGTTACTGACAGTAGGGTCCAAAGTTTGCACCCAGATCTGAAAATTGCAAGGACTAGAGTAAGACCTGTGTGTGCGAACTAAAGCTTAGATCAGGTGTCAGCAGGGCTCATTGGCCTACAGGTTGGCGTAGGCAACAGGCTGGACAGCAGAGACATGGACAGTTGGGACGAGAAGCAGGATAGAACTGTTACTGTTCACAGGAGGGATGAGAGGGCTGCTGCTCCCCTCTTGCTAATGAATTTGGGGAAGTTAAAAATGTAGACTGTGGAAGATGGAAGAGGTAGGTGTATTGCCTGCTGCCCAAAAGTAGCAGCATTATCAGGATGGAGAATATTATATTTGTGTTGGTCCAGGTAGGGCTTACTGGAGTAGGTCTAAAGATATTACTGTGTGATTCTACAATAGCTTGTAAAATCAGAGCTACAACATGCTTTTAAAGTTAAGCCTCCAATGAGTACCACTTACTATGCACTGGGCTGTACTGCATGCAGCTTTGGTGCATGTAAATAGACTTCTTGCAGAGAAAACAAACCTGAAAGGCCCCTTCCAAGTGTACTCCCACCCTTAAAGCGGACATGTGGGTCTGTAATTCTGTCTTGCTAATGCACCAAGGTCTGCAGGACAGTCTGTTCTTGGAGATTTCTAAACAGGTTTTAGCATCAATGGGAGGCATTGTTATTCAGATAGTATTGTGGGTACCAAAACAACCTGGCCAGATAAACCGCTATGCAAGGACCTGAGAAAAAGTTGACCTTGTAATAGAAAAGGTCTTGCTTGTATTTAACCTCACTCAGTAAGAACATAAACTGGATGGAGGCAGTTCAGAGACTGTAGCAAGTTAAAAGAAATGCCAAGTGAGAGTAAAATATCCATTGTAGATGTGATAAAACCTCTGACTGGAATTAAAAAACAGTTTTGCATAACACATAGGAGCTTGTAAAGAGGGATTGATGAGGAGAGACAAGTGGAGAAGAAAACTAAAGAGAGAAGATCAGGATCCAACATCAAAGAGCATTGCCAGGACCTGAGAAACAGCACAAGACCCTGGGACAGTCTATGATGTGTAAAATCTGATCAGCTGTCATTTAACTACAGCTACTTATTTGTAACAGATACAAAGTTAATCTAACATGTCCATAGCTGTTGATAATAAAGTTAGACCCTAGCTGACTGGTGACTGTGTGTCACTGTATTTGCACTTTGAAGTGTGATGGTAGACCACAACACCTATTTCTCCACTGTAGGGATTCACTTGCCCCCTCCCTCTCCCCATCTGGCTGGCCCCGCCGGTGAGCCCCAGAGGCTGCAGCACACGTACGGCTGGTGCAACTCTGCCTGCCCCCAGCCAGGCGCCAGCTGCAGTGGATCCCATGAAAAGCACCAGTATTTTCCAAGAACTCAAGGCAAGAAAACACCTGGATGTGTTACAATGAAATTGTAACACCAGTAAGGAGTCTTGCCTGTGGCCTTTGCAGTTTTGTACCCCTTGCTGATTGTACCTTGTCTCAAGGACAATGTGATCCCACCAGACCAAACTTCTCTCCTTGGCCCAGATCCTCTAGCTGGCCAACAGCAAAGCATCCATGGGCACAAAGACTCCCAGGAACTCATTGTTCATGTCTTCGTCCTAAAACAAAAGGATGTCTGGGAGGTCTGCAAGCAGTTCATCTGGGGTATTTTCCTGGAGCAGCTGCTGTATTTGTAAGATTAAGCTGACCATTCTTCCACACAGTGTCTTTGGCCAAAGACCAAACTCAAAGGTGGGGCAGCAACCATGGTGTCACTTGTAGGGCAGGAAGAGAATGAGCAGGAAAAGAGATAAGGCATGAACACATGCAGCAGTGGAGGCAAAGCTCATTTCTGCATGGTTCACTGATATGGAAAGCAAATGTGGTCAAGAGAAGGACAGAATAGTTTATACTTTTTTTTTTCCTTGTCCAGGTAGATAATTCTGGGTTATTGTTAAGTTTATAGCTGGAACTGGAGCTAGCGATAGGGTTGCAAAGAGGAGGCAATTGAAAGTCAAAGTAAAATACAAGGCACTCTGAGCCAGAATAAGGGCCAATGCTGAAATTAAATTGTTCTTGCTGTAACAGGGATCTCCCCAACCCTAGGCAAGTCTAAGTTCAGTATGAGCTTAGATGTGAGGCTCTGGACTGGAAGAATCAAATTGCTAGGACATTTGCTGGGTCCTCCTTGTTTTTCCTTTAGTTTCAGACTTCTGGAAGGCTTGTGAAGAAAGGTTAGAGTACTCCTTTGGCATACAACTACTGAGAGCAGGAACAGCTTTTTCATGGATCTGTCATGTGGAGAGGAGTGGGATGGAGATTCATGCTGAAAAGAAAAACTGGCTTAAGGCTAGTCATGACAAGTCCATCTCAGTATCTAAACTGATTTTTTATGTCTCTTGAACAATTATTTACACGTAGAATTAAGACTGGAGAGGGGATGACAGTTATGGAAAAGCGTCTGAAGATCTCAATTCAGTGGTGCAAGGTTCAATGACAGAGGATGATATATGGGTCTGTGTGTGAGAATTTGTTTCTTTGTTACTCTAAGTTCAAGGGAGAACTAAAGGCAAGAGGCAGCTCTGGGCTATATAATTAAGCCAAGATTCAACCGAATAGCTAGTTTGATTTACAGATACTGAAATGCCTGTGGACTGGACTGCTACCAATGGAAAAGTATCATCTTTCTTCTTGTTTGGATAAGTTTATTATTATTAAGCCTGTGGCTAGGGTTGTGGTTGTGTTTACAGTTAAGGTTGGGTTACAGAGAGCAGAGACTGCAGGACTTGGATCTTGTCAGGCCTAGCAGATAAGGATGAGGACTGGTACCAAAAGGAAGCAAACTTCTTACAAATACATCTACTGGGACATCTCTCTCGGTACAACTAGCATTAGGGGTGTGGTTAGTGTGTGGCTACTGGACCACAGTGGCAGGGAAACAATTCCTCTCTACTATTCATTCTAAACTTGAGTGTTTTACAAGACTCATTGACAAGACTTTGGCTTAGGCTAGTCCTATATACTAAATGTATACAGTTCTACATACTAAAACTTTAACTTCATTCCCATCCATAAAGTTAGGCTTTAGTCTTATCACAGAGAGGCCTAGCTTGAAAAAACCAAACTATAAGCTATTCTTCCCTTCCAGCAACGGTCCTCATTGTAAGAGATCAAGCCTTGAAGACTGTAGCCATGAATATATGTCTTCAGGTCGTACTGTTGATAACTCTACCAGCCCTAGCACAAGGCAGATTATTAGCCCTTTATCCAAATACAGAAAATAAAGTACCTATACACGTGCATCATTGCTATATGTGTGTATAGCCTTCTGAAGAGGCTGAAGTAATATGGAGACCATTCTCCACCTCTTGCACAGCCCTTCATCCTAGACAAAGTCTGCATGTTCTTGGATTAAGCTAAACTCATAGGTGCCTGGTAATCAAAAATCCAAACTCCAGTTGGTATAGTTATAGACTGGATTATGGGTCTACAAAATCTACACCTGCCTGATTCCTAGACATGGCACCTTTAAAGTCAAATAGTCAAACTAGTATTTCAGGCTCTGCTGTTTCCAACCTTAAAATTGATTGTATCTTTGAAACCCTTATCTAGGCTATAGAGAAGCACAAAATATTCTTGCCTCCTGGCACAAGACCGTATCTTAGACCACACTGCCTTCTGTATTGCACCTTTAGAATTTGCTTTTCTGGCCCTGCTGTCTATTATACTACCCTTATGTCTGGACATAGTTAGAGTCCCAGGATACTTATCACAGCTTGAAAAAAGAATGAGCTCTTCCCCTCTGGCTACCAGTCCTGACTCTAAACTGCCACATAGATACCTACTTTCCATCAGGCCTTGCTAACCATAACCTCTGCTTTAGCTGCAGGCCACAGAAAGACACAAAATAGTCTTTTATGAAACTGGTTCATAATCTAGGCCAGAGTGATATTTCTTCTACAGCTAAAAGCCTGGTTGTCCAACCCAGCAGTCCATCACCTTAAGGAGAGGCCAAGCACTGACCCCAAACTTAACTATAATCCCAGAAGCTGCCATTGGAGCCCCACCCCATTCTCCATCCAGAAGTCATTTTTTGTCATCCAGAAATATTTAAGATTTGTAGCTTTGACTGATCTGAACAGTAAATGAAGCCAAAGCATAGCCTTATCTACACCCCAAGTGAATCCTACCCCACAGAGCACTCTACATTATTAATCTGTCTTTTCAGGCACCATTCCTCAGTTCTAAACATGAGTATCTGGCCAGTCATAAAATTATCTCTTCAGCATTCATCTTCCAAACCCAAATAAAACTCAGTGACTGCTAACATCTTCAGAAGAATTTTTAATATCTGATGACTCCTAGAACCAAACCCAGGTGCATTACTGTAAGCCTTGCAAAGTCTATCAGTAGAAACAAACTATTCCATCGCAGCCATCCAGAGCCATAGACTGATGAAATTTTTGAATTACGAAGATGCTATAAACTAGATGATGGAAGCTGGCAGAATCCAACCTGCACCAAAAAAAGCCTAAATCTGTGATTCTGCCTCAGCATCACCTTCAGCTGTAGGCCAGTGAGTTTTGCAGGGTAAGCAATAAAGCTGAGTATTTGGTACTTCATGTTAAACACCCTCAAACCTAATATGGACATTAACATAGTCAGAGACCCCTCACAAAAGTCATGCTCCAAACGAGGCTTCCTAGAAAATAACTTAGGTTTCTTGTGGGGGACGGTGAGGAAACAGAAGTCATGTCCAAGCAAACAAAACTCAACACAGCTGCCTACTAGAGGGGTCTTTTGCACTTACGTATGTTTGATTATGATGATGATGACTCGGCGTTTGACGGAAAACGGGTGTTGCAGGATTTCACAAACTGGTTTTGCTTCTCTTGAGTTTGCAAATATAGACAGTATCACAGGGCATCTCAGCAGTATCACAGTTTAGGTAGTTTTGGTATTTGCACCCATATGGATTCTCAATCATTTTTGTTACTGTGATTGCAGGCAAAAACCTGATGTCACTGACAGTGGGTGACATTTCACTTTAGGTCAGATGTAGATAATTATACTGCAGATGTCTAGACACTCTGGAACTTCTCTATATCTGATGGAGAAAAATGGGTGCTTTGAAGGAGCAGTTCCTCTGAGTTAAATTTAGAAATCTACTCTCAGATGACATGAATCTTATTCATCATTAATCTTTTTCATCTTCAGCTATATCTCTGTCACTATGAAGACAGCTGAAGGTGAGTAGCTCATATGTAGACATCTACAGTTAGTCAGATAAATCTTTTAAACTTGCTTACTAACCTGCAAGACCAGGATCTCAAATAATCAGCAAATTTCCATATGTGCTGCCTTTATGGCATTATGATTTAGAGATTCTTGAAAAGGACTTCCAAGGGCATAACATAACATGGGTTTTCTTATATCTATTCTAAGGCAATTTTTTCTTATTATCGCCACTTCAGAATCAAATCTATCTATGAAACAGGAGAATCCAGTCTAATTAAATGTTTGCAATGATTACAAAATTTGTTTAGGTCTGCTGGCCAAGTGGCAAAGACTGGCCTAGTGAGGCTGAGTCAGCAGAGCGGTGGCAATTTATAGCATATGAACATCTGGCCTGGGATCTCTTTCCTCCCACCTCATGAGAACTGGAGGAAGGAAACTGGAAGATCACCACTACCAGGAGTGGCTATGTTTCATAAAGTTATTTTTGAGGAATGTTTCAAAGCAAATAGTCCAAGTTCTGGGAACTGTAAAAATGTTTCTCTATTCTTTACTAGGGTTTAGTCAAGTGCTGTATATAATACCTACTTCTTACGCATTATACTTAATTACTTAGCTGAAAAGAGCCATCTACAACACTATGATTGGGGCTTCTCAGCTGATACTTAGAGAGGGAGAAATTTTATTTTTTTTAAATGCCTATCCTTTCCCTGCCATGGTTGGTTAAACGATGGAAATCGATATAATGTATGGGGGGGAGCACCGACTGCCCCTTCTTCCACAGTGTCTGATTATGGGATATGCAGCTGTGAGAGTGAATGGTTTCTAAGTATAAACGTGATGCCTGTTCATTTGCCATGGACCAGTCAGGAGGCTGATTCACAGTAATAAGTATATGTAATGTAGTGATATTTCAATTCTACCGTACTACCAAAGGCATGTAGTTTCTAGTTGTGGAATATAGTACAGACCTTGTGAACTTGAAAAGCAGTCAGCATCTTATTTTTTAAGATTGGCAGTGGGATTATAAGAGTTCAGATAACTACTTTAAAATCACTCTAAGGCAAGCAAGGTTAAATGAAAAGCAAATAAAAGCATCTGTTTACAAAATCCAAACAAACAATAGAAGCGAGCACTTTGTAGAAACAAGTGAATGGGAACAAAAAGGGTGAAAATAAGTATATTTTCACCTGAAGTTTGGGTGATGCTGAAGGACACTAGGCCCTCTTAGAGCTGTACAGTAGCAATCAATGATGGGTGAGAGGAGAGGCCAGGGCAGGTCTTTTTTAAGTCTCATTTTAATAAAAAATTTAGTAAGTAGTGTCATTTTCAAATTCAAGAAAGTCTTATCAACTTTTATTCATGGACCCAGGGGCAATTAATGATTAGAAAGCAGAGCTCTGATTGCACAGTTTCTCCATTTCTGCTTTCTTACCAAAGTCTTTTGGGTGTTGATAGAGAAAAAATAGTTGTCAAAGGCAAAGTGGCAAAATGCCATTAAAAGTTAGAATTCACATTTGCTTTCAAGAGAATATAGTTTTGAAACTATATAGTTTTAGATCCTACTTTAAACTGTCTTCAAAAATTGTTGTTGTTATTTTAATTAGCTCTATGCTCCATTCTCTTTTGTGGAAATGCTAACAATATACATTAGTTTTCTTTTTTCTCCCCATGTACCACTGCATTCACATATAAATGCAAGCTTTAAACAAAAATGCATTGGAAGTGAAATATAGCTGAGCATTCACCCTTGAAATCAGAACAGAACTGCTTCTAGATAATTTAAAAGTGCATGCATATTATGTTTGGCTTCCTCAGGAGTTATCAGAGAGATCCCAGCTAGTTTGTACCAACTTTTTCAAAGTAATTTAATACATAATGCATTCTAAACATATGACATAGTGTGTGGGAAAACTGGCGTTTCTATAGTCAGTTACTATATAAAGGAGGAGGAAAAAAAATTATGACAACTGCTTGTCAAGACATTTATTCCAGTGACATCTGCCAAAGCTGAACTGAAAAAAGAGCAGCATCAATGGTGTGTTCTTAAGATGTGATTTAGAACGTAGGAAGTGGTGGTAAGTGGTGGAACCAATTTGCTTCCATTAATGTTACTAATAATTTTTTTTAAGACCCATGATGTATTGACTTTTAGTTTTAGCTTGAGTATATATTATTGAAAAAAGTGTTCTGCAGTCATGGGAGTGCATAGAGTGAGGCAGAGTGGCACTATTATGAGCAGAGAGGAGTCAAATAATAGGAAAATATTTCTGTGCTCAGTTTATGACTTATTTATTACTAAAATGGGTAGGGGAATAAGAAGAGGGGAGGAGTCAGAAGAGATTTTCAGTCATGCACACCAAGCCATCCTTCTGACCAATGGCAACACGAGTCATACATCCTAAGTGAGCTTTAGTGTTACTCCAAAGAGATTACTTGATAAGAATTTTCCAACACCTAGCAAAGAAATATCATAGGTGTTTCTACACCATTAAGGAAAAAGAAAAAGACACAGACCCACAATAACTCCTGCCCTGTCCCCACCTGGTGTCTTTGCTGGTCCTGATGATAGCAATGACAATGAAGAAGACTCCTTTACTCTACCTGAACAGGTATCCAGAGAGTGACTGGATTAACTTGTTAAACCCATGAATATCCAACTGTCAAAGTAAATAACAAAGGGAATATGTCAGCCTTTGTATGGCAAACACAAGAACTGACCTCTAGGAAGTGACAGATGGATAAGAGCTTTGAATGAAGTGGCTAGCAGGTATGAAGAGTGCAGCAGTCCATGGTAAGCCTTGATGCACAGAGCTAAATTTGGCATTAGCTAAGCTGTTTATCATATGAGAGCAAATGCAAGTCAGCAGATAAGATGCCAAGGTAGGGGGAAATGAGCAAAACTAGACCCGTTCCTGTTGCTCTGGGTAAGTTCACCAACCTTTGTGCCTCAGCTTCTTTTTATATAAAAATGGGGGAGGGGAGGAAGGAAAAAAAATCCCAACCAAAAAATCTTCCCTTATGCTCCTTTATAAAACAGTGATATATACATATATAGGATCTTAGCAGGCATGTCAGAGTAACAATGATCTCATATAAAACTCTGAAGAAGAAGAGAAAAGCACAGGGAAAAAAATATGTCACAAGTGGATCTGTCACACAAGCTGTTGTTCCAGCACAGCCTGTGACTAGCTTTTGCAGATAAAAGCTCCATATCAACCTTCAAAATTCCCATTCTGAGTTGTTTTCTGCAATCTTCTTGGATTGCTAGAAGTTATGCAAACATTCGTAGTGAAAACCTATTTGCTTTCACAAGGAAAACTGCTCTTAACGCCTAGCCAGGACTGCCTCTCTTCTGTCACTCCAACAAGAAGATGATCACCTTCTCAATCTCCAGTCCTGCCATACAGCACCGAACATCCTCCTCTTTACCTCTGCATACCTTGATCTACATGACATGTCTGATGCATCTGCCACAGTCACTGAAATTAGGGCCCTACCCGTGAACCAGGATTTTCCCAGGGTCTGACTCCCACTGCAAATCTTGGCTGTACATGGGGACACTGAAGGAGAAAGGCTGTGATTTTCCCCAAGATATGGCTTTCATTTCCAGTTATGGGGTTTAGGTTTTTTCTGGTTGACATTGCACCTATGTTTAAGGCTTCCAAGAAACAGAGATGACCAAGGAAGCTTTAAATGAGCTGGTTTACATAACAGAAGTACTATGGGCGTAGGGTTCAACTTGGTGTAGCTTGTGTGTACAGGCAGTTGCCGGCAAGCACAGGCTACAATCAGTGCAGGCTGAACTTCACACTGCTGCACTCAGCATCTGCTGAAAAGGAAATGAACACTTGGGACTGACACTTGAAAACAATTACCTTGGCTGTAGTGATTTCCCTGGTACAGACACAGCAGATGTATTTATCCGTAGTTTCCCAGATCTGTCCTGAAACATCTTCAAAAATTGGTGTCATAGTTAAAACCTTCAGTTCTTGAAATACATAAACAAGAGGTCATGCACAACAGTTAATTCATTTCTGAGCGCCTTTAGAAAACACAATGTGTTATGAATAAAAGTAAGCTCCTGACACCTGGACGTTTCAGAAGAATTTGAAGTTTCTGCTTTGTGCCTTACCAAATATAATTTCTATCACTGTAGATACCTTTCATTAGGTGTTCTTCACCTTCTGCCACTTCCACATTGGACTATTTCAAGCTCCTATTCAACCGGAGTATTTTTTCTAAGAAATTCATCTGTATTAGGTGAATCTGAATACTGGTACTGAATACAAAATATACTGCGCTGCCTTGTGCTTCTAGTTTCTTTTCCACTTTCCTCATCTGTTGGCCAAAATAATTTAAAACATTAAGAACTATTTAGTGCTTGTGAAAACTGCCAGGCTAAGAACACTCATAATATTTATCCACAAACAAAGACTGCATGGGCAGCACCAGTAAAACACAACTTAGCCTTGACCTGAAGGAACGTGGAGTGGAAAGTTAAATCCATCAAGAGATTTTTTTAAAGCCAGCATTATAAGGATCAAGTCAAACTTCTAGTGTAAGTGAGGTCAACTGAGGTTCCTATTCACTGCAATCTTTTAATCTTTGTTGCTGGATTTGAATGCCACTTTGCAATGCCAGGGTGATGCCAATCAGGCTGATCCTCCTATTCTGTGTAGTATTTGCACTGATTCAGCAGTCACATTTACCAGTGGGACTGTGTATTTCCCCCTGTAAAGGACAGATATTGCAGCATGTTTTTCTAAAGAACTTTTTCTCAGTTCTATGCAGGGCAACGAAGCTGGTGAAGGGTCTCAGGCACAAGTCTTATGAGGAGTGGCTGAGGGAACTGGGGTTGTTTAGCCTGGAGAAAAGGAGGCTCAGGGGAGACCTTAGCACTCTCTACAACTACCTGAAAGGAGGTTGTAGCCAGGTGGGTGTTGGTTTCTTCTCCCAAGGAACTAGTGATAATACAAGAGGAAATGGCCTCAAGTTGTGTCAGGGGAGGTTTAGATTGGATATTAGAAAAAAAATTTTCACCAAAAGAGTGGTCAAGCATTGGAACAGGCTGCCCAGAGAGGTGGTGGAATCACCATCCCTGGAGGTGTTCAAAAAACTTGTAGACGTGGCACTTTGGGATATGGTTTAGTAGGCATGGTGGTGTTGGGTTGACGGTTGGACCTGATGATCTTAGAGGTCTCTTCCAACCTTAATGATTCTATGATTCTCACTTCCTCATCCCAGGGGTATATCTGGTATTCAGGGCTTGTGTCTGGGTTGTTGCAACCTTAGAATCAAGTGCAAGATGCAACTCTAGTAAGACCAGTGGAGCCAACAACCCAACAGAGCAGCAGTAAGTGTGTACAAACTACTTTGCCCAAACTAGAGCCACCTTTCTCATCCCACGAAGTCCTGTGATCTCCCTCTTCCAAGGTTCAAACTGTCTGACTACTTTTATAAGCTCTGCACACTACACCAGATCGGTGGGACTGGATTCTGAAAATCCCATTAGAAAAAAACAAATGTCAACAACAGAATTAGGGCCCTTTCATTTCTCCCCAGAAAATAGAAAACAAACATTGTAAATTGCCCATCAGTTACTCAAATGCAAATGCTTGAAGTTCTTTTCCCCTCTGCAATTATAGTTGTTCCATGCAATAAAAGGTTATTAAGGCAATACTTAATGGCCTTATTCATAATTCTAAGCCAGCTTCATTTAAAATTTAAACCTACCAGGCTGTTTGAATGTAAATTGTGATGCTCTAGAGTATTAAAAAAAAAAAATGAGAACACCATAAAATTCAAGTATTTTCAGACATGTCTATTCCCATCATTTCTGTTACATCAGCTTTACCGCTCACACTCTATCTCTCAATTAGATCATTCAATATTCTTCTAGCAATGCTCTCAGTGTTTTTTTTCCCATTCTTGGTTGAATAGCTCTCCAAACACTACCGTGGCGGGGGAGGAGGGGTTGCGTTTCCTGGAATCTGCTTACTTGTCAGTATGGACATCTAAATGGTCTCAAAGCAAAATTGATGCTATCAGGCTGTTACAAGACAGCCTTCTGAGATCATTAGGCAACACCTGACCACAGTTCTGCATGCACAGAAGTAGTCATTGATACAGCCATTCTCAATACAAGGACCTTTAATCCTTTCCTGTTGAAACTTTGGTCTGAATTACAAAAGAGGTTGGTTTTTTTGTTGGTTTTCTTGTTTTGGAGGTTTTTTAATGGTGTTGTGAAAGGCAGAAATCAAGCTAGTAGAACCCAGTTTATGATTAACCTAAGCCAGACTATGTAGACCTTATCTCAGCCCATAATTAGCATGGTTATTTTTTGGAATACTGCCTGGTAGCAAACCTGCACACACAAGTAAATAATTTCTCCCACTCTGAAACCTTTGCCAACTTCACTTGAGAAGCATCTAAATTATTTGAGCTAAGAGATACCAGCATATGAAAAGGACAGGAAAATAATAAAGTACTTTTATTTTTCTTTTGATCTCAGGAGCAGAAAGGTTTCCAGGAACAGAGCACAATACAGTTCACCAGTTTCAGCCTCACAGACAGAACATCTACAATTGAAAAAGGTCTTTTGATAGGTTCCATTACAAATCAATAAGAATTGCTCCACAAGGAGTTCAGCAACTACTGAAATACATCCAGTTAGTTGCTAGGTAAATTAATTTATTTTTGTCTTCTATATCAGTTTTTTCTTTCCTTGATGATCTTGCTGTACAGGAGCAACATGAATGAACAAATGAACGCTATTGCAGCCACGGCAATCTTTTTATTCAGGTAAATGTGGACTTTTTCTCATCTCTGCTGCTCATCAGACTGATGAGGGGAACTGCACTTTAAATATCAGTGCATAATTACTTTATCTCTTCTGTCTATCTCATATGAAATACAGAAGTTGACGACTGACTGTGGAGTATCTCTAGTGCATATGTGAAGAGAGCAACAATTAAGCTCCTTTTCTGAGGGATATGAGGACCACATGTTCAGAGCTGAGCCTCTCAGACAAAGGCTGTAAAGATCAGAGATGTGATTCTTCCTTCCCTACTTATTAACCAGAAGAAATAGCCAGACAGACAGAGGGCAAAGCTACATCCCACAAAGAAAAGAAGTGGCAAGAAGAGGGACTGCATTATTATTACTACTTAGAATAGTTATTACGCTGTAATGTAGAAAAATATAATTTTTACAAGAGAACTGGGAAGTACCATGTAAGACCTAAATTAATTTAATTTATCCCTGGAACAAGAACAATATCTTAAAGAAGAGTTTCAGGAAGTTTTTCTAATTCCCAAAACAATTTCCATAGGGTCAGGTTTGAGTTCAATGATAAATAACTGCTCCTCTGCTCTTAGTCATTCTGCACTGAGCAATGAAAGGGATACGGATTGCAGGTTTCCCTTTGCCTGCCATAGTACTGCTGGTGCAATGACATTATTCTTTTTGAAAAACCAAAACCTTTAATTCAGTCTATGTGAGGAAGGTATGACCAGAAGCAAACACTGTATGAACAAGAGCGCACTTTGCTCAGGATTTTATTTTTTTCCTTAATGATCCCTGCAATCCATACCTAAGTACAAATCATTCTGCAAACATAAAGAAATAAGTGAACTCCTTCAGAAACTGCCCTGCAGAAATTCCCTGTGGAAGAGGGACAGAACCCACAGGATGCTACAGCCACTGTGCTACAAACCATAAGCATGTCTTATCTTTATGTTTTTTAAAAGCCATTTTTCAGAAGCAAAATGAATGTATATTGAATTCTATAGGAGGATTCAAAACATTACAGGGAGCTTCTCTATTAAGTAATATGATTAGATTTCACAAAAGAAGAGCTCTAAGTGCTCTGTTCAGTTTGCTGGTGGAAAAGCAGCCCCAGAGATGTGCGAGGCATCGCTCAGCATGTGGCCAGTGTAGCCTTGCTTCTCCCTCTTCTTCCTTAGATCTGGCCAAGTTTCATGGCTCTGTGAGACACTGTCCTCAGAGACCCATGTTTATGCCATCTCACTCCCCAGCTCCTTCAAAGGACTTTACTCTATGGGCATTTGTTTCAAAGCTTTTGTTTTCAAACACTTCCAAACCTATGAGATTATAGCATTATGAAGTCCAAAGCTGGCAGAGATAAAATGGTGTCACCCTCTTCCTTCCCACGACACTCTCTTTTCTAACCGCTACGTACCACAGGCAAACCCGAGAGACTGGCAGGGTCCGAGGGTGTGGATGACAAACATTTCCAGGTAGGCAATGTTCCTCTCAGGTACCAGAACTCTTAATTACATTTTAAAATATGCTTTATATAGGACATGACAGCAAAGCTAAAGTTTAAGGCATCTTTCATACCTGCCATATTAGATTACCTGTCACAGTGAGAGAGGAGGAAGAGGGCTCCAGGACACAATAGGAAACCTATCTCATACCAGGCAGTTTCAGTATGGATTTTCTTCTTGGCTGTAATCAAAATCCTTCCGTTAACTTTGTCAGAGACACATGATATCTATGTGGGGCTGGTCAGAGCAGAGTTTTCCTCCTCTGCTTACACCAGAAGCAGCTTCAATATTTAGCAATAACGGTACTCTCACTGTTGTGTATTCCAGTTACAGGACTACCAGCCCAACAGGTAGTATGTCTGGCAAGCTAGGCAATGGTCTCGCTACTACCATCACCATGGGCTGCACCTCAGAAAGAGCACTATACTACATTACGCATGGATATTTGGAGCTCTAGTGGAGTCACTACACAGCCCAAGACAGAGGAAAGCAATACTAGTGGCTCCTCCACCTCTGTGTCCCTGGACATGGGTGGGTAAGTCCTGGAAGTTCCCTTGTTTGCAGAAGAAATCTTATCAGAACTTGCCTCCACCTATTACTTACGCCACAGCTTTAATTACTCAGTTTTGTCATTAAGCCATGGGCCATCAAGTTTTAATGCAATCCTACACTGTTGATTAAGACATTGTGTTAGTTCCTGAATGTCAAACAACATATGACAATTAAGTAGGCATAAAAGATTAGGAAAACAAATGTTCAGCTACTTCTGTACAGAATGCAAAGCATAAATGGCTGATCTTTGAATGTTTTTGCATTTGCTTGAAGCTTTGTAACATAAAAATTGATGATGGTAATTAGTTTAGCTTTCAGAAGAATGAAATTTGAATATTTCTGAATCCTCCTGGGCTCAACAGCCTCCAGCTAAAGCATATGAACTTGCTTTCTATGGCTCTTCTGTTAGTGCTGGCACTATATTTTTTTAAAAATCAAAGACTGAAATAACACAAAACCTCTTAGTATTTCTTAACAGAAGTTCAGGCATGGTTGATGAACAGTTTTCTTATCTAACAGGGACATCTTAAATTTCTCCACATCATCCTGAATTCCACTTACACTCAATAGAGAGCTACAGGTACCTCAAGGGAATGACTCATAAAGAGATGTAAATAAAGTGGGTCTGATGAATTACCTTCTAAACGGGCCTATTTCTCTCCACTGTTGTAAATAAAGCTGAGGGTGACTAGCTTAGACCTATCAAGGTGATGTTCAGATACACACATTAGGTGACATTTGTTTTCCATTTTCCTGAGAATATGTAGGATATACATATTAGAGCACTTCAGATTAAGAAAATATCTTCAGAAGCATAGGAGAGCTACCTAGCTGCGAATTTGCTTATTACCTGTTTAAATACGTTAAGTATATTATTATCTTCTCTCTTGATACTCTTGCAGTCATGTCTGCCCCCAGCTGAATCCCTAGGTCTAGGAGGAATTGGAGGTCCAGAGGGAACACAAATGCCATCAATTTCCCTGACTTTAAGGAACTTCTGGACATCATCTGTAAACAGGACTGAGAAAATAAACCCCTGAAGAACAGAGGGATTCAAGATCCTCCAAAACAAAAGGAAGATTTAAGTTATACTTCTCATCTTGTGCCTGCAAACAGCAGTTAGCAAAAAGACTACCAGAAAGACCCACATTCTCACAAAAGCATTTTTTTTAAACAGTTTTCCTGTATACTGTGCTACTGTCAGGTTGTCAAAAACATTGCTTTCCTTAAGAGGCCTAATTCTCTCCTCCCCATTTCTCATATCCATCTGCCATCTCATCTACAACTGGATTGTCAGCTATGAGCAATCACTGACCTTCCCAGAGCTGGGGAAGATCTGGCACTTGTAACTCTCAGAGAAAGTCTCTGGCTGAGATATCACCCAGCCCTTCCTCAGTGGGTGGGTATGCATGAGTGTATTTCATTATAATACACCATGCCAACAAAAACTTCAAATCACTACCAATTCTTTTCAATATTGTGTGGAAGAGGAGAGAGGTCTGTAGAAGGCAAATTCAATATGAAGGAGGACAAGGGAATTACAGAACAGACTGACTGGGGTCCCAGGAAAAGAAGGGAACAATCACTCCACATGTACCCAGAAGATGACAAAGGGATTAAGCAAACAGCCTAAACAGGTTGGTTTTGTCAAAAACTTATGCCAGATGAATCTAGTGTCCTTTTCTGACAAGGTAACCAGCCTTGTGGACTAAGGGGGAAGCTGTATACATGACTTACAATTGTCTCACATGACATCCTCATAAATAAGCTTTAGCAACACAGTCTAGCTGTAACCAGCTTTAGTTATGGGCACAAGGAGTTGAAAAACTGCTTTTAGCACAGAGGTTATTGATGAGTCACTGTCAGATGGAGAGAGGGACTGTCAGGTGGAGGAGACCTGGTGGTATCTGCTCTCTTTCGCTCAATATTTTCATTAACAACTAAATGATGGTACACAGAGTGGATGACACCAAACTGTAAGTTGTAAATGCTTTGGAGGACAAGGTTAGAGCTAAAAGTAATCTATAATAACTTGGGGGAGGGTATGAAATCACTAAGAAGAAATTCAGCAAAGACAAGTGCTAATGCTACACTGCAGAAGGAGAAAAAAATCAAGTACAAAACCAGGAACGCCTGACTGACAAGACACCTGGGGGATAAAATGGGTCCAAACATACTCCTGTATCAGTAGCATGAAGATGTGTGAGCCTGGGGCACACTGAGAGGGATACCATTTGTGAGAAACAGGAGGCACAATTTCACTCTTTTCAGCCCTAAGGTACTATATTTAGTCCCTTTTTGAGTGTTGCACTTAAAAAACAAAGGGAAGGCCAATCTGAAGAGATTTAGGAGAGGAATAATGAGTGCTGAGAAAATCTGACCTGTGAGGAAGGTGCATGGCGAGGCTCCTTCTCCATGGGCAAGCACTGACCCAGGCTGTTGCAGCTGCTGGTACCCTCAGGTACTATCTCCTTCCACTAGAATCTCAGGCTCTTTCTTTGCCCTTCACCTTCCCACACTGTTCCTGACCTTTAAATGGTTCCTTTTTCTCATTTGGTGAAGAAGGACACACTATATCTTCCTCCTAATGAAGGGTTTCTAACCTCGCTTGGTGTTCTCTCCTCTGGGTTTCCTTCCCACTGGCCTTTCCTTGCTCTTCGCACCCTTTGCTGGAGCACCCCACTGCCCAAAGTGAGCTCAGGTCACCTTTCATCATGCTATGGCACCTCTACTTCTAGGTCACTCATCACCTCTCATGTTTCAGTGCCCCTCTTCTTTTGTCTTAGTCATCCGGCTAAACCTGGTATATGAAAAAAGGTTCAGTAAGCCTGTGGCTAAGGGCAGGTGAGAAAAAGCATCAGCCTCAAAGACTGATGACTTAAACTGAATTAAAAAAATGTTTCAATATTTATGTGGGCACGGCTCCAACAGCAGCTATGAGCTATTAGGAAAAAGGATGAATTTCCTATTCCAGAGGCTGGATGGAGGGCTTTTGCCTCTCAAGTGACCCATAGTTGGATATTACATCCTGGCAGTCAACTTCATAAATATTTGCACGTTTCTAAATTGTGCAGCATGGCTTCTGCTCACATATGGTGCTGTGGATCTGTAACTCACTGACATTGCTTCCCATACCATGTCCTCCCCACACCTCAGGGGGGACCACCATGGGTGCTGGCTGGATCACAGCCGAGATGGTCCCTTAGCTGGCTCCAAAGCAGACCCAAACAGCAGCCAAGCCCCGTGCCAAGGACACGGTGTGGAGATGGGAACTCAGCCTGCCTGTGTAGGGCGCTGTCTAAGGACCACCACTTGCTCCCATGCCACCGATGTTTTGGTGTCCCTCAGCAGGCACAGAGCAGTGGCAGTGAGGCGGTGACATGTAGGATTCAGTTTTTCTTAACGCACACACACGGGGGGGGGCGTTTTGCTAGCTTGTACTTTGAGAAATTCACATGGCTTCTTCATTTCCAAGGCCACTTTAGCTTGGGGCCAGGACAGAAATGAAAAGAGACTCACGTGTTTATCACTAAAAAGCACCTTTATACAAGTTCCTCATACTTAGGGCATACGTCAATGGTTTATTCCTTGGTTTGGAGCCTAAACGTATTGTTCACACAGCTGAGCAGGATAATGGCATTCAAGTCAGGAAGGAAAGAAGGAATCATTATTCACTACACAAGTCCTGACCCCACCATCTCCCCAGCAAATGAATGCAATGCTTTCCAGGGCTCTTACACTGATACGTTTGTGAGCCATCAATTATTTACATACCTGGTCAATAATTTAAATGTCCTGGAATGTGCATATTACAACATAACTGCCTTTGTTCTTTAAGTTTGCAAGGATACCCTGCTGGCACTAGCACAATTAATGACTTAATAAAGCCTTAACAGGAGAATTGAAATACTGGATTTTACTGCTTTGATGGTAACTAAGCTGACTTCTACACTTTGAAAAAGTTATCCTTGCAAGAAAACATTAGGCAGACACAGAAGTTTTAGTAAATTGGGAGCAACATACCCGAGGGTTTGAGCGAAGCTGTTACATCAAAATAAAAAGAAATGTCACTTTCCCTTAAATAAGTTATACAGAGATTACGAAAACATTTTTAATGGGGCTCTTGCTTAACTAACTTAGCCATTTGCATATGAACTTCAGTAGCGCTTGAGATGCAATGAACATAGTGTGACCGAAGGCGATGCTATTCCACACGGCAGCGTCTATGGTAGGTGCGGGATCGCAGCAGGCTTGGGCTTAGCCCTGAGAGGGACACAGCCCTTGTGGAGGGTCCCTTACATGCCCTCTTTCCCCCTCTCATCTCCACAGCTGGAGAGGGAAGGTCCACACACAATATTGGTAATTCACACCGCTGAAAAGGTATCTGCGTGATCCTGCTGTCATTTCAACAATGCGCCTGGACAAAGGGTGGCTTTGTTTGCTCACAGAACTTTTATAACTGCTCCATTGAGATGTATTACAAATTGGAGTTTCAATATAATTGAAGAAATAAACATTTTTTTCCTGGAAAACAAACTAAATCATCTTGTCTTCATGAGGGTGTTTAGGTCTGCGATTCATGTGATCTGAACTCCTTTTTCTTTTTTTTTTTGAGATGCAAATGGGTCCTAAAAAACAGACTGTAACAGATTTGTGACACTGCAGAACAGCATTTTTTCTGAAATCCTGCAGTTGGTAGATTAGCTTTTGATCAGTAAAACCTACTCCCCCACTTCATCCCAAAAAGGGTTATTGATGGAGCAGATGAATGACCAACCCACCCCACCAAGAGCATTCCAGGGTAGAATGCTGTGGCATTAAACATCAACAAGTGCCAAAAGTGTTTACAGACAAACTGAGCTACACACTTCCAGGAATCTTTATCAAAAAAAGTTCTGCTTTACTGACAAAGGGTCAGTGCAGGTTTATTTTCACGTCCAGGTAATGATATAAATAAAGGTACAAACAGGAATTCACTCCATCATTAATGTTTTTGATTAAGAATTACAGGGATGTGGAATAAACAAATAAAGCAATAGGCAGCAGTTTTGTGAGCTATGTAGAAACCTGATGCCCTGTGGTTCACATCCTGAAGGTAAGCAACAGTGTGGACTCTGATGGCTAACAAGGCTGCATGTGCTGCAGCCTCCATCAAACCTGGGATGGTTCCTCACCACTTTGCAGCATCTCTTTTGACAAAGTCAGTAGGAGCCTAATACCTCACATCTTTCTGTCAGGCAAGGGTGGAATTGGTCAATATGTTCAAAAGTTGTCAGGGCAAGAGGAAGAAAGGACTGATTGACAGGAGGACTCTAATTTCCTGATTTCTGACTTTCTCTGTAAAACTATTTTTATTACAAAAAGCAAATTTAGAAGTTTAATTCACTAGTGTGCTGTTACTCAGTACAAAACACAAAACTACTTTGGAAAACAAGGTTTTTAGTAAGTTCTCTCCGGTGTTGCGTGGTCTGGGTGAGGAAGGTGAGGAAATGCCATATGGAGAAGAGAGCGAGCTGTAAAGGTTGCTCTATCTCTCTGCCTCATCACTTATTTATCCCTCTATGGTATACCTCTGACCTGCCAGACGCACATCTGAGAGCTTGGGAAAGAGACACGCAGCATGACATACTTCCCCTCCAAGTGCTGCGTGATTTCACTTTTAGATATGCCCATTTACCACCATGGCTACGTGGCAGTAGCACAGTTCCCACCCTGCTGATCCAAAGAATTGCAGGCTGCAATTCACCCTGAGGGCTTCTCGGTGTGCTCGCAACTCACCCTTCCTTGCAAGTCTGGTTGTTCACATCACCCGTTTCTCGGTGGGAAGTTGGCCACGAGGTTGGAGTATTTCCTAAGCTCCTCTCAGGCCTGCCCATCATTGCTGGATAGGTACCTCGGGAGTCTTCTCCCTCCTGAGCAGGCAACACTGCAGCTTCTAAAATCAAGTGCAACCTCTTCCACCGTTCCCTCCTGCTGGCACTTCTTCTCTTGTCATTGGAAAGGCTGTCTGAGAACAAAGAATCTTTCTGTCTTAATCCATATTTGTCATTAAGCAAGTTGGGCATTTTGTATTTCCACTAACCTGCTGAAGATGTTTCTGAAATATAAGGCTACGTTTAAGTCTTTTCAAGGACATACAAGCAGATTTCAACCCGATGACTTTGAAAGTACAGGACATCTGGAGACTCATTATCCCTCTGTGGCATTATTCAAACATTTTGTTTATGTCTTCTAATTAGATAACTTTATTTGACTTACAGCTCCATTTTCTAACTTGGTATTAGAACATTTTTGCATGTTTTATCTAGGAAGTTATAGTTCAAAAGTTCCTTGCTGAATTTCCATTTGCAAAAAAGTCAGATGGTATAGTTAAATCAGAGGCTGCTAAGAAGCTTTTCATTTCATCTGTAACTGAGAAGGATGATGGTTAAATCTAAACAAAATTTGTAAAAGATAATTAAAAAATCTAATCCTGAAAAATTGTATCCAAATATCAAAAAGAGTTGGTCAAGAAGTTCTACAAATCAGACAATATGTCAATTTTCAATAAATCATTGAATATTAGAGAAGTTCCAAAGGTTGGAAAGAGACCCAATATTGTGCCAAGACTCTTTAAAGGAAGTTAAAATAACTAAATAAATATTGGATCATTAGTTGGACAACAACCCTAGACAATATAATTGAACACCTGAAAGGAAAGACAATTTAAAAGTAGATGAGACAACTAATGCCAGTAATACCGATGTACAGAAAATCAGTTTTGCCCAGTAAATTTGATGACCTTTTTCTGATATTGCACATTTGGTTGTTAAAGTAATAGCACTGATATAATAACTTAAGGTATATATAAGGTATTTTAATATAGTCAAATAATTAGAGAAAAGAAGAATCTACATTGAACACCAGATTCAAAACTACAAACACAGGTCAAATAAGCAAGAAATCATAACTGAAAAGGTGGATTTCTAACAGATTCTGCAACATTTTTACTAGTAAAATAGAGGTATAAAAACTGATACCGACCCAAGTATGCAAGTAATCTGAAGAACAGATAAGAGGGAGGACAGGGCACAGTGCTAGAGGTATTTGTAAAACTGAATATAAAGATACAAAAAATGCAAAGTCAAATGTCTAGAAACAAAGTCTGCAGGCCAGACTCGCAGGCCAGACTCACAGGCCAAGAGCCTCTCTTCCAGGAAAGAGAACATTTGATAAGAAATTGGGTATCACCAGGGACCATTGGCTGAACCAGATCTCCAGTGCAACCACCTGAAAGAGACAGCATGATCCTATACTGAGCAACAGAGGAGTACAGGGCAGCATCAAAGATGGTATTTTGCCTCTGTATTTTTCATGGGATGTGAGTGGTATTAGAGAACCTTGACTAATTCTAATGCCCACGATTGTGGAAAGAGGTTAATAGAGGCTAATAGACAAGATGAGATTTAGAGGAAAGACGTAAGAATAACCAAAAGACTGGCAAATATACTTTAAACACAGATATCTGGAATTGTGTGTCTTGATCAAGTCCCAGCTTGCTACATATTGATATAATGTATATATGTCTATACATACCAGCCATACAGAACAAGACAAGAGATTCAGAGCCATTCAGTGTAACAGGCGGGACCCCAAAGGCAGACAAAATAAAAAGGTGCAAGGTTTTAACTGTACATGCTGTCAGATACTGGAGTAGGCTCTCAGGTTGTCTGGAAGCTTCTCTATCACTCAAAGGTTTTTTTTAAATTATTTCCCTCTAAAAATGTGTGTGACTCCAAATGGGAATTAAGTGCAGGGCTGACATTAGACGGAAGATCAGAGTAGGTGAATGCAAAAGATTTTTGGAGTTTGATAAATATTTCAATTTCTGTAGAAGATTCCACCTCTTTTTAAGCCATTGGCTCTAGAAGTGCCTCCAGCTGTAATCCTAATAAACTCTTTCTCCCTTCTCCCTCCTTCCCCTTGAGCCTGCCTGCCTTTGAGGTGGGTGCCAGCAGAGGAGCCCATTAATGCTGTGCTCCAACCTGGCTGGATGTGTCAGTGCAATCAAAGGAGCCAACAGAAGAGAGTGTTGTTTTTTGACATTTAGTTGTACAGCTCTTCTATTTCATAATGCTAATTTATATATTTTTATTTTATTTTATTTTATTTTATTTTATTTTATTTTATTTTATTTTATTTTCACAGAGTTGACCAAACAGACTGGAAAACATTCTATAACTTGCTGTGGGCTCTTGCTGTAAATGACCCATCACTGGTCCTGGGTTCACAGCACCTATCATATGTACCCCACCCCATTAAAAAGATCATAGGGTCAGACATTGGACTTGACATCCTCAATGCAGCCCGTGTACAGTGTACACAGCAAGCAGCATTTCAGAGATTTTGGCAGAAAATGTTTTCTTTCTCTACACACACACACACACACACACACAAGAAAGCAAACTCTCCAGAACTATGTTTGCAGTCTCATTAAATTGTCACATTGGATTTTTAAAAACTAACTACTGCCAGTCTCCTAGGTTTGTGTAATGTATCTAAATCCTCTTAGGAACTTTATAAATCTATTAATCTTCCTAAGAAAGGAAGAAAATCAAGCCGATCAAATGACAGTTAAAGTGTTCTGTGCAAAACATTGCAATAAGACAAAAACCCCTCTGAAAAAAATATTATATGTATATATTCATATACTCAGCCTTCTAGAGAAGAGACCTAATTCTGGTACACTGTATATCCTAAGAGATTATTTGTCTCTAAAGTTCCTTTTTCATCACAGCATTTTTGTTTAACTAATTAAGATAAAACCTATCAGTCATGGAGGAGCAGAATGGAAACAGCTTCATTAAGACGAACCCTCTGATAGTTCCCCTATTTCTGAAAGTTAAATTCTCTTGAAAAATTAATCACAGCGAATCTGGCAGAACTAATTTTAAAATGTGAGAACATGTGAGATGCTCTGCTTCTAGCCTGGAGTGAGATGAGATCAATATGTTAAATTAAGTCGACATAAAACCATACAGAAGAATTTGGATAGGCAACATTTATTCCTGGTCAGGATAGTAATTGCAATTTAGAGAGCAGTGAAGAGAGGTCTTGGTAAAAACATTACTGGCTAAAATTAATGACAGAAAACAACTACACTGAATTAATTTATTGCCACTCAGAAGTCTGGTATCAGTTGTATTCACTTTAAATCTTCTGGAAGAAAAAAAAAAAAAAAGAAAAAAAGAAAGAAAGAAAAAAAGCAGAGCTGTGAAATGTGAGCCAACAAGCACATAAAAAAAAATTCCTCAGGTTGTGATGTTGAATGTAATCCCTAAAAAAAGTCTTCCTATATTAAAAGAGAAAATAATCAAAGCTACAGAGATTTGGGGGAAAATGACAAAATTAGTTATGAATCTTTAAAATACAATTTCATAAACATCTATCTAATACAAATTTTATAATTTAGTACACACAAACACACACAGAGCGCACAAAGCACTATTTGGGCTTTCAAATCATCAAGGAGAAACTAATAGCTTGCATTATTTCTTTGTTGGGAGTGGAGAAAGCAAGCAGACTCATTATTATGTTCTTGCCTACCGCAATTTTACTTATATTATGCACATAGGCAATATTAATTGAGTGCAAGTGGCATTAAGCAGCAAAAATGCCAACAGAAGTAATTTGCATTGTTGCAGAAAGCGGTAGTGTTCAGGCCTCCAGGAATTTCTCTTATATCAGCTGTCCAGACATTTTGATGCTTTAACTCCTTCCCAACTTTGATGTCTGGGCAAAATTTCCAAGCTCTCTGTTTAGCTCATTTGTCCTCCTCGGATCCAAGTTCTTCCAGCAAATTGGAGACTATGCAGTGATGTGTGCCCCGCTGGTATTTAACAAATCAATTACACAGAATAACGCTATCATCTGGGCTATGGATCCAGGTCTGCGCCCAGTGCAACTTTATGAAGGTGATGGATTTGCGGTGTTATAGCTCTGATCAGCACCAACAGGGCCAAAAATTCACTTAATGTAAGGCAGCAGAACACCACAGCATTTTGCAGAACTGTATCTAAACTGCACTAGTTACCAACCCTTATATATAGGACAACGTAAAAGGATGCTGGTGATGATTTATAATTACACAGCCGAAGTCAAAGACTTGAGAGGAGTTTTTAAGTGCTGCAATCAGATCTCCTTTTGCTTGGATGTTCATTCTGTTAATCAGCTATATTTGCTATTTTCAAATTATTGTAACTCAAATCGGTCATTATGTTGATATGAAAAATTTAAATGGAAGTCAATACAAGAAAGCAAAATTTCACCAGGGTCCTCTATTGCTGATGACTTGGTATTAAGCCACAGAGACAGTGAAAGAGGAGGGCTTTCAGTTATTTTCCCTTCATTAACTCACTGGAAGATGTTAATTAGATTTCAAAACCTACCTTTTCTCTAATATTCTCTGATATTTTAAGTAAAAACATTCATTAAAAACCAACCCCTCTCTGGTTTCTAGCAAGCAAGCCATCATGCTTCTTCTTCAGTGAGGACCATGCCAAGGTGACTGTCGCTGCCTGTGCCACAAACACAGCGTTCACACAGCCCGGAGCCAGCTGCATGAGTGTTCTTCAGCCTACAAAGTCCCTACCAATGGTTTTATGGCAGTGACCTAGAAAAGTAAGTCCATATACGCCATGTAGTAGTCCATGTGCATGATACTTCTAGGGGATTTTTGCACCCTGGAAGGGTTTAGAGAAGCTAAGCAAACCAAAACACAGGTGGAAAAAGTCAGCTACTTGACATCAGCAGCTTACTTTGCAAGAGATATTTCTTAGGAAAATGTTTTTGAAAGGGAAAGGCAGATTTGTTTTGAGAGAAAGTTGGAATGTAAATACTGTCTTTAGAAGTAGCATCTGCCCAATTATTTTTTTTTAGCAGATGCTCTTTTACCTTTTTGGAATATAACTCTTTCATTTACCATTGTAAAAAGACTCATAAAACTTTTCCATGTTTTTAAGATTCAAATGTTCAAAAATTTTAAGACAACCATCAAAATCAGAACAGTTTCATTTTTGTTTCCTGTTGATTACTTTCAGAGTTTTTTCCTACAGAAAAAGGATTTTATTTTTTTATTTTTCCAGTCAATTTTGTAACAAAGAAAAGGTTTGGGAATCCCTGGGATTTCTCACAAGAGGAATAATCCAGCTCCTGCCTAGATCTAGTCATTACCAAGCAGTACAGCCCTGGAGCATAGGTACAGGAAAGATGAAAGATTAAAAAAGTTGTTAGATATTCATGGTCTCAGACTCCCTTTTAGCTTTACTGTAATGATGATAACTGTGCTTTCACGACCCAAAGCTTTGTTTGGATCCAGCTGGATGTATAGACAACACAGGTGACAGAATAATCATANAAAGAAAAAAGATCCCAGCCCTAAAGCAACATGAAATTCTGTGGTCAGTGAAGTCAGTGAGAGCTTTGGTTTTCTTTTATTTGTGTGATGAATAACAACATAAAACATTGCTCAACTCATGGTCTTCCTTTTGAGAAAGGGACTGAAATGGGAAGGCAGTGCATGGGCTGAGATCCAAGGCAGGCAGGACAGCAGGAGACCAAGGTTATCACTCTCAGGTGAACAAAGATTTCCTACCCCACATGAAGAAAATCAATATGGGAGGATGGGCAGAGCATGCTGAGTAAAATTTAATCAATCCAAGAGTTACAAAGAGCTAAACAAGGTACTCTGTTTATCCAGGACCTGTCTTTTAGCCTATAAACCCTTCAAACCAGTGAGCGGTTGCACTAGGAAGCTGTGCAGTAGCAGGCACTCCATCTGAGTTACAGTTTTCCAAAAATCTCCATGCTATCTAGGAAAAAGCTCAGGACTCTTTTCTGCTAGTGATGCCCATAGATGTTCACAGTTTCCTAGCACCACGTCTAGATGCATGCTCATGGATAAGACTTACACATCGCCAATATCAGGGGAAGAGCTTTCTTGTGGAGTAGCTCAGCCCTTTGGTGTTTGCAGGCTGCTTGAAATGTCTTGAAGAGGGGGGAGGAGGGGGAATCTCTGCACTTCATAAAATGCAGCTGTTCCAGAGCTAGGAGCAATAGTTACTGCTCTCATGAGATCGTTCTTCAGATAGCACAGTGAGATCTGGTAACTTATTGCCAAAAAGGTATTGATAAAACACAGGTAGAAAAGCAACAAAAAATGCGTAATGACCTAGAGGGGCTGATTTAACAGAAAAACCAAGAAAAACCCTTAAGAGCATATGAGCAAGAACTGGTAAGACTCTACAAATATTTGAGAAAGGAAAGAAATGTAATATGGCATAATCAGGAAAACAGTAAGGCGGGGAAATTGCGGTCAGTGAGTCTATACTGATACCTAGCACAAAATCTTGAATAGCTTGTGAAATAATTCCCTTGTTTCCTCATGATGGGTCAAACAAGTTTTTCCCAAAGCCTAGGAGTGCCTTCTCTTTGTCTCTCAAGATTTTCCAATGGAAATGAAGGGCTCACAAACATCCTAAGGTGGGAGGCTGTCCCTTTACATACTTTTTTTATCTAAATCCCCATAAACATAGCTGACCTTTATCTCAAAGCCTGAGGGGACCTTTTATAAAGCCATACTTATCAGGTATCCACTCTTCATACCAACTTCAACCTTGTGAAGAGCCTGAAAAGTCTGTCACATTTCTATCCAGCCTAATACCACTTTGATTACCACACTAATATAAAGGCATATTAGTGTATCTGGAGATTTTGGGCCTGCCTTTCTATCAAAGTTATATTGGCTTTCCGCTATCCGTTAATCTTGTTAAGCTAATTATCACTCAAATGGAGAAGTGGAAACGAACAGAATAACCTTTGCCAACGTTTAGGTCCTAGGAAGGGGAGGAAGATTATTTACACGCACACAAACACACAAGCACGCAGCTCTGACTTACTGCTGTTGGCATTTTCATAACATTTGATCATCTGGTTGCTAAGCACACTGCCACATTACCACTTGACATTTACATTTTATTTTCAATTTATTGCTAAAGGTAGGAATTGAAGCACTCTCCTACTCTCTTAAATTATATTCATCTTGCTAATAATACTGTTAAAAGCCCCATTCCATTTTATTTAATGAACTTAGAATACCTGATAAACATTCAGAAGCTGCCAGGCGAACCTGTTGTCTTCCTGAAGAAGGCAGGATCTGTTGAGAGCATTTCCTCATCGGAGAGGAGGGTTGCTGAGGAAATCCCAGCCCTTGTAGCCTGGGTAGAAACTCACTGGAGCCTTCCAGAAGAGTTAAAAACTCAGAGCAAACCAAAACCACCGGAGCCTCAAGGAGCAGCATAAAAAAATTCAGCTCCTGTAATCTAAAAGAACTGGTAGGGCCTTGCGCAGCTGGGGAAGCCAAAGCGGAGGTCACCTCACAGTAAACAGCAAAAGCAATTTAATGCGACATACACCTGAGCATCTGACTGCGAGGCTGGCCTTCCTTGCCAAGGTAGTTTATCAGACCGACGAAAAATCGGAAGTAAATTTTGCCAAACTCGTCGTCTCTGAAAGATTTTGACTCACTAGCAGCTGCAATTTAAATCACTTAATAGCTGAAACATGCTGGCCTCTGTGCCACAGGAAAATATGTGAAGTGAGAGCTTTATCTAATGTATAAATAAGTGACTAGGGCTCAGGCTCAGATGTCTAACTTCCAGGGTCCCTAGTTAGGCATCCCACCCCTCAGGGTCAATCCAGAGAAGAGCTGAGTATCTCCAACTTCTGCTGATTATAACAGCAACTGCGATTTCCCAGCTACTACTAGCAGTAAGAAAAACATTACACTCTGGTAAAGACCTCAGAAATAAAGTTGGGACCTTATTCCCCCAAGCAGACCCGGGAAACTCCGGCTCTAATGGACAACCACAGCCAGGGTATAAACGCACATATAAACACCCCAGGCGAACGTGAAGGCTCCGGCTCTGCCCCATGTGTGAAGGGGAAACAGGCAGCACGGGCAGGCCGGGGATGGCGGAGACTTCTGTGGCTCACCGCTTGCCCGGCGGAGGTGACCAGGGAGCGGCGGCAGCCTGCGGGGATGGGCGCAAGGGAGCGGAAGGCAGTCGCGGTGGGGTTGTGCCATCTTCCAAACAAGCAGGAGGAGCTGCAGGAGCAGGGTCAGCCCGAGGCAGGGCTGGAAAATTATTCTGAAGGGTAATGAGTTTGCTTGTCCTCGGCTCCCTCACAGTCTCTCTACACTGGTTTACCCAAACCAACACGTACCGCTTCAACCCCCCTTTTTCTCTCTCCCACAAATCCTCACAGTCCTGCACATTCCAAATGCCTGACCACAACCCGAACCCATCCTTGCCCTCTGTACCTCTCTCCCCTGACAGCCTCCAGTTCCCAAACCTCTGACTGCCGCCCTGTTTCCACAGGCAAGCCCCAGCCGCCGTGCAGCTGGGCAGGCAGGGAAGGCTCCGGAGCAGCTCTCCTTCTTGCAGAGAAACAAGTTACTACCTGCCAGCTGCTCCGTCGAGACGTACCCAGCAACCCATGCACAAGCTCTTCTCTTTTGCACAGGAAAAAAATAGCCATTGGGAAAAAGCCTGCAGTCAGGGCACGCTGCCGGTGCAGCTGGGGCACGGCACTGCGTCTGGAGCACAAGGAACCGCGGGGTCACAAGCGGTCCCTTGAATGGCAAGGAGTGACCAGCGTGGAGGAGAGATGGTTGGCAGAGGAGAACCGGGAGCACCTGCTGAAGCCAACAGCCAACAACCAATTGCTCTGGGTGGGTGGAAGATTCTGGAAGAAAATACTCCCTTATTTTCCAAAATGATTAGTGTCCTCCTGAAGAACAATTTCATTTTCTGATAAAAAATTAAGCCACTTCTACTCAGTGTTAGCGTGCCTTGCTTAGTTTGCCTGGGATAGCTCTTCCAGCTTTATAATTTAGAAACAGCTTAAGTTGTAAAAAGGCCTTGGAAAGTAGTTACAGGTCTGTGTTTGGTACTGTGGCAGAGTGAGCCACTGCCATCAGCATGGTGAGCCAGGAAGGCCACTCTGATATCATTTGGATATACGAATGATTGATATGATATAATATATGATATGATATATGACATGACATGACATGACATGACATGACATGACATGACATGACATGACATGACATGACATACAGGTTTGGCCCATAGCATCTAGAGGGACGTGGCAGGTTTCAGCAGGTAGACTTGTCGATCACTCGAAGTTAAGCATTACAGTGATCTGAAAATTGTTACATCATTTCTCCTACCTGCGTTGTGCAATGTACAAGCACAGCGTGAAGCACTGGTGCGAGCTGCAGGCCCTGCAGAGCACAGTACTGAAGAGGTGCTGCAGCCTCTCTAATTTTCCCTGTAGTTCATGTGAATTACTACTATGGCTTAACAACCAATTTAAAATAGTTTATTGAAAGAATAAACATTGCATCACTTACTAAACTGCCAGAAACGTCTGTATGTTCATAAATGAGGCGATGTCTGGATCTCTAATTTTCTCTCTTGTAAATTTAACAAAATACCCATTTTGCTAGACAGCAGATTTAATTTTCCTTATTTATTATAAGAAACAGTTCCATTGTTTGGGAAGGGACAGTAGTCAATCAGCTGCAGTTTCTGTCTTTTTGCAGATGCTTGGTAGTACTTGAATGTACAATTCTGATTATTTAGAGGTAATTGTCCAATATGTGTTGCAGTTAATCCTCATAAATACTAGGCTTTAAGAAAAAAAAGAAATAGCATAAATAAAGTTCCAGCCTCAGTGTGCATCAATAATGTTGCCATTGTCTATGTGAACCTGCAAATTTTCTATCAAAAGAAAGAAGCTAAACATGGACAGTCCAGATTTTTTTTCCCAAATTTCTATTTCATGTGGCCTGAAATAGAGATTGAAAATGTGACTAGCTAGCTTTTCCTTTCCATCTAAGGCTTTCTAAATATCACTTGATTATATGGCACTCACTGGACTGTTGGGTTTCAGGGAAAAGAGGATTTGTTCCTGATTTTTTTACATTTCTGCCTAATTAGATCTGCATGCCAGAGGAATCCTGGCACTTCAACACTGCAGTAAAACCAACAGCAAAAGTCAAATTAAATCCCCGAGGAACTGCGAAGAAGCTGTGCTTGGGTCACGGAAACCCAAGGGCTTGACCACTGTTGTGTGACACCTGGTTCTCATCAAGAGGTGACACTCGCCAGGCCTGTCCAGATTGCAGTTTTCTAAGCTTAGCAGGTAGACTATTCCATACAAATTAACCAAACTTTTCTCCAGTAAATGTTTAAAGAACGTACTGTATTGTACAAAAGCAGGTACAGAAAACCTCCCCTACACTCCCACAAACTTCACTAGTCCAATTACCACATTAGAAAGGCAGCATAGCACTGGACTGTGCTTTACAGGCAGCCAGCTCACCCATGCTGATGAGACACAGTTCAGATGTATGAAAAGGGAGTGTGTCTAGCACCTGTTTGAAGAATGAAAATAACAAACAATTAGGAAAGAAAGCAAAGCTTCACAGAAGCCAAGAATTAAGTTTAGCTCCACGTATACTCCTGAGGCATAAGGTTTCTAAGTAAACATTTTATTGTGGGAACGCATTGCCAGCTGCTAACTGGAGGGAGGAGAGAGACCCTGTGTGTTCAGTGGGCTCTCACCAGTCTCCAGCCTTCCCTCACCATGTCCCAAAACAATCCAGAGGGACCTTGACAAGCTTGAGAGGTGGGCTCATGCGAACCTCATGAAGTTCAACAAGGCCAAGTGCAAGGTCCTGCACGTGGGCTGGGGCAATCCCAAGCACAACTACAGGCTGGGCAGAGAATGGATTGAGAGCAGCCCTGAGGAGAAGGACTTGGGGGTGTTGGTGGACAAGAAGCTCAACATCAGACAGCAATGTGCGCTTGCAGCCCAGAAAGCCAACTGTACCCTGGGCTGCATCAAAAGCAGCATGACCAGCAGGTCGAGGGAGGTGATCTTCATCCTCTCCTCCACTCTGGTGAGACCCCACCTGGACTACTGTGTCCAGCTCTGGGGACCCCAACATATGAAGGACATGAAGCTGTTGGAGAGAGTCCAGAGGAGGGCCATGAAGATGATCAGAGGGCTGGAGCACCTCTCCTCTGAAGACAGGCTGAGAGAGTTGAGCTTGCTCAGCCTGGAGAAGAGAAGGCTCCACAGAGACCTTAGAGCAGCCTTCCAGTACCTGAAGGGGCCTACAGGAAAGCTGGAGAGGGACTGGTTACAAGGCAGGGAGTGATAGGACAAGGGGTAATGACCTTAAGCTGAAGGAGGGTAGATTTAGATTAGACATAAGGAAGAAATCCTTTACTGTGAGGGTGGTGAGGCACTGGCACAGGTTGCCGAGAGAAGCTGTGGATGCCCCCTCCCTGGAAGTGTTCAAGGCCAGATTGGATGGGGCTTTGGGCAACCTGGTCTAGTGGAGGGTGTCCCTGCCCATGGCAAGGGGGTTGGAACTAGATGATCTTTAAGGTCCCTTCCAATCCATTTTATCCATTTTAACATCTCATTTTAATTGCAAGGTTACATTTTCACATGGAAATATTTTACCTTTACACCAGAGGAACACCAGGGTGCTTTATGGAAAGGGATAGTTTCTTTCATTTCCACACTGCTTCCATCTCAAGGACAGAAACATATGTGTCTCACACCCCAGCAGTCATGTCTATCACCATCCAGAGACTTTGACCAGACCATGACTGAAGTGTGGCCAGGTGTGGTACAAATATAAATGAGATCCAGCATTCCTGGGATGCCCCAAACCGTGGCTCTAGAGTAGAAGCATTTTTTAACCCTTATTTCACCTAATTCAGATACACAGAATATGAATCTGAAGAGCAGGAACATAGTCAGCAGATGCCAAGTAAATATTTTCTTAGTATACAAAGGTTTTGCATTATCCTTGATTTTGCTTTACCCAAGTTATCCTACTTCTCCCTCACCCTCCTGTTCTCTGGGATAACAAAGCGGGACAGGCTGAGATAAATTGAAACCAGTCAGGATTGTCTCCCATGTAATCTAGCATACCTGAATTTGACATCAATGTTGTTACAACCACACTGAAGAGTTCAAGCTCATGTTTCAAGTGACAGAAGGAAGAAATTACACTAACAAAACTAATTTATGAGAGAGCAAACCTTGCAGTTGTTCTAGATGCATTCAAGCACTGGAATAGCTTTTCTGGCCAGCCCCAAAACATTACCCTAGGCAGACAGCAGGAGCATGATAAATCAGGACACAGTTATTTCTCTTATAAAAGAATAAGAGCCTACAGTTTTAAGAGAAGTGATCACATCTGTGGAACAGTTTTCAGAAAAGAACCAAAAAGACAGTGATCCCATAACTGCAGAATTAGATGGACTTTTCATTTACAGAGGCAAAAGCCAGAGTCCCTACTGATGTCTCACCATAATTACAGAAAGCAGAGGCAACAGATAGCCTCAAGATGACTGCTGTGTATAGAATAGGGACAACACTCAGCATGTGGCAGAATACGGATGTCCTGAACTCCACCAGCTCCTCATTGTCACCACATCTCCTAGTCAGCATGAATTGTCCTACCACCTGCCCAGCACCCACACCTGAAACCTGCACATCACATCACAAGCTTTATCAAACCATGCTGCCTCTCCCAGTGTCTCCAGGATATGGCCCCCTTTTCTAGGCACCAAAACTCTCACCCAAGGAGAGTTTCTATGCATGAAAACTCTTTCTCACTGGGCTGGTTTTGGCTGGGATAAAGTTAATTTTCTTCATAGGAGCTAGTATGAGGCTATGTTTTGGATTTGTGCTGAATACAGTGTGGATAATATAGAGAAGTTTTTGTTACTGCTGAGCAGTGCTCACACAGAGCCAAGGGCTTTTCTGCTTCTCACCCCACCCCACCAGTGAGGAGGGTGGGGGTGCACAAGGAGTTGAAAGGGGACACAGCCGGCACAGCTGACCCAAACTGAGCACAGGGATATTCCATAGCATGCGACGTCACACTCAGCGTATAAGGGGCGGGGGGAAGAAGAAGGAAGGGAGGACACATTCAGAGCCATGGCGTTTGTCTTCCCAAGTAACCATTATGCATGACAGAGCCCTGCTTTCCTGGAGATGGCTGAACACCTGCCTGCCCATAGGAAGTGGGGAATAAATTCCTTGTTTTGCTTTGCTTGTGTGCATGCGGCTTTTGTTTTACCTATTAAACTGTCTTTATCTCAACCCATGAGTTTTCTCACTTTCACTCTTCTGATTCTCTCCCCCATCCTGCCGGCGTGGAGTGAGCCAGCGGCTGCGTGGGGCTCAGCTGCCAGCTGGGGCAAAACCACAACAGTGCTTTTTGGTTTCCAACATGGGGCTCAAAGGGTTGTGCTCGATTGGAATGTGCTAGATTGAATTTATAGCTGTTATTGCTGTTTAGCTGTTAATCGGCAGGTTCCTGTGCTTGCCATGGGGCTTGCTTGCCTTACTGTAGAGGAGTCTGGTGCTCGTTAATGGCTGCTTTTTGCTTTCGCTGCTCACTGTAGTGCTGTGCTGCTGATCATCGTACTGTGCTGTGCTGGGAACGTTTTGATAACAGCAATGGTGATGCACCCGGGCTGGCTGATGACCAGGGCACCGCTGCTGTTTCTGTGCAGCTGGACTGGGCAGGCTGGAACTCCAGTGTGAACTCAAGTCGAAGGGATGGTGACCTGTGGATGAGTCCACTGGGGAGCAGGACACCCCAAAGCAGCTGTGGCTGTGGATAAGCCCATGTCAAAGCAGATACATCTTGAAGTGTCTGTGGCCATGGTTATGTCTGTGCCACAGCAGGTGTGCCTCTGAAGGGATTGTGGCCCAAGGATAAGTCCACACTGGAGAAGGTATACCTCAAAACATCTGTGGCTGTGGATAAGTCCATGCTGCAGCAGGTACACCTTGAAGCATCAGTGGCTGTGCACGAGGTCATGCTGGACCATCTCAAAGCATGTGGCCATGGATGAACCCATGCTGGAGCAGGTATATCTCTGAAGGCATCATGGCCCATGGATAAGGCCACGCTGGAACAGATGCACCTCAAAGTGACTATGGCTGTGGATCAGTCTGTATTGCAGCAGGTGTACCTGTGAGACTGTGGCTCATAGATAAGGCTCCACTTGTAGCAGGGACCCCTGTAAGGGACTGCAGTGTGTGGAAAAGTCCAAGCCAGAGCCTGGGCAAGGGGAGGAGTTCATTGCAATGTTAAACCTGATGGTCTGGCCCAAAGGGACTAGGGGTAGAGATTGTAATGGATATACCTTTAAATAGTTGTAACCCGTGATTTGAGTTGTATGTTATAGGAATTACTGTAGCAAGAACCACCTGAACCAATGGAGGACAAAGCCTTACAAGAAACAGTACCAGTGCATCAGTGACCTGACCTGAGCTGGCTTTGGTGCCCAGTAACAACATGCAACATACCACCTCTCCTGTCCTGAGTGACCACCATAACAGATGGAGCCCAAAGTCATGGGCTAAATGAACTCAATGGACATTTTACAGACATTTTACAAGGGTGTTCCATAGACTAAGGGAACAATAGACATCGAGCTGTTGGAAAGAGTCCAGAGGAGGGCCACAAAGTTGATCAGAGGGCTGGAGCACATCTCCTATGAGATCAGCCTGAGAGAGTTGGGATTGTTCAGCCTGGAGGAGACTCCGGGGAGATCTAATTGTGGCCTTCCAGTACCTGAAGGGGCCTACAAGATAGATGGAAAGCAACTGTTTGTCAAGGATTGTAGGACAAGGGGCAATGGGTTTAAACTGAAGGAGGGTAGATTTAGATTAGATGTTAGAAAGAAATTCTTCACTGTTAGAGCGGTGAGGCACTGCAACAGGTTGCCCAGAGAGGTTGTGGAGGCTCCATCCCTGGAAGTATTTAAGACTAAGTTGGATGGGGCTTTGAGCAGCCTGGTCTAGTGGAGGGTGTCCCTGCCCATGGCAGGGGGGCTGGAACTAGATGATCTTTGAGGTCCTTTCCAACCCAAACCATTCTATGGTTCTGTGATTCTATGATATCTGCATATTATATCAAAGGATGAGAAGATGGGCAGTGGTTAATGAGGATGTATTGGATAGTGTGCAACCTAAGCATGACGTAAATAGTATGGAATAAGTGATGGAGCATATGCTTGTTTTGGATGTTTTTTTTTTCTTCATAGTAGCGAGTATGAGGCTATGTTTTGGATTTATGCTGAAAACAGTGCATAGTGTGCACTAACAGTCATCTCCACTCCTATATTCATTGGGACCATATGACCTTTTTTAATGTTACATACTCTCTAGCTGTCCTCTTAGCCCTTTTTGGTGACTGTTCCACTTGAATTCATGCTTGTGAGCAGCCAGAATTTCATAGAGTAGGCAAAGGAGGTGTTGCAAATACTTTCTATAACAATATTCATATTTTCAACATGAAAGGGAAAATACTCCCTCTGACATATTTGGGATGCTCTTGCTCTTTCTCTCATAACTGTACTACACAGACAACCAATCCTGTTCTTTCTTTGATTTTGAGCAGCCCTTTCCTATAACATAAACTGCTATTAGTAGTCACCATTCATGAATTTGTCCTCATTCTACTAGATTTCATTGCATTTCTATTTCTTTCATTTTTACTGTCAGCTAATGTTTTCTGCATGACATTCTCATTCTCTTTCACACTACCAGTACTTATTAACTCACATCATAAACGTGTTGCATGAACACATTCCTAATTTTATGCCAGGGTGAAAGCTTAACTTCTTTTGTCTCCCCTCTACTTGTATGGCTGTAGGATCCTTCATGGCTTATTTTTAATATCCTTTGCAAGTCTTGGCTTGATTTTCCTCAGGTCTTGCAAAATGGAACTTCTCTTTGCTGAACAGACACTGCTTCACTCCTCAAAAGCTCTCCACCTTCTGCCTGGCCAATTATTTTTTTTTTTAAGAGATGCTCAGTGTGGTCTGGCAACTTTCATGGTAAGCCTTTTTCTCTTCATAAGCTCTACGTAACTCTGGACCTTTGATGGGAATTATGTGTCTTCTTCATGTGCATCATATCTTCCCTCCTCCACCACCACCTCCCTTTTCTTTGTTTGTTTTTGTAATTGTCTATATTACAAGATCAATCTACTCCACCAGATGATATCTTCCTTTTTCTTGGATGGTCACCCTCCTTATTAAACAGTTCATGTTCTAGGTATTCTTGTTGGGCAAATTTCGAGCAGCCTATGCAGCTGCTCTTTCCTTTCCTTCAGAATATCTACACATCTCCATCTCAACTCCACCCTTGCCTCCAGCATCATCCTTAATCCTCTGATCTTCCCTTTCAAGACATGCAAAAGGCTGAATTTTATCAGTAAGTAGATCTTGTCAGAGACTCACTCTAAGGTAGTATGCATGGTAGAACTACTGCTTACAGAAGTACCTTTGCTCTTGGTCACTGCCTCTCTGTAGCCATCACAGTTTTCTCTTCTCAGCCTCTAAACTTAAAAAAAAGAGAGGACAAGAAACCCCACCAGACTCACCCAGACTTCCCCCTTCCTTTCTCACAGCTGATGCTGAAAAAAAGAAAAAAAAGGTAGCTTACTTATCTGAGTGTGCATCATATTACAGAAACCTAATAAGAAACACTGTCCCAGGCTTCCCTGATCGCTGATACACGAGCCAGGTGCAAGGTGTAAGCGTTACCTTCTGTCCCTGCAGCCTAAAGGATACCGCCACCTTTGGAGTCATTTTTGTAACCATATTCTATGTGAAGTCTTGTTCAAGCTGGGATTTCAGGTAACAAGAACATTTCCAGTGCAAACAGGGATAGTTTTAAGAAGTAGAACAAAAAGAAATTAGCTCTTATAGCTGTTTTCTTGTTTAATATTAGAGAGAAAAAAAAAGGGAAAAAAATCCACAAAAAACCCAAACAAACAACAACAAAAAACCCAAAACAAATAACCCTTCAAAATTTGAATAATCGTTCTTTAACTATTGTGTTTAACAATGTGCTTTTTTGGCCATCTTCACAGGCAGCAGCTTCATTTAGTTTAGTTTTGAATTGACAGCTGAGATGGCTTGCAAATTCCCAGTGGAGAAATCCTGATCCTAAGCTGTGCTGCAGGCGATGTTTGGTGCCCTGACAGCTAGCCAGATGGCCATGAACGTACTGCCTCGCTTCAGCTTGCCACCCCCTCTTCTTTGGAGAAGTCACTGAAGTCGTCAGTCATCATGAGACGTCTGCTGGCCATAGCAATGCATTCGTGTTTAGGATTCTTCCCCACCTGCAAGCCCCTTTAAAACACTGGTTACAGCAGGCTGAACTAGGACAGCAGTGCTTTTGACAGCATTTGAGATGCAGCGTGCAAGTCACAGCTGCAAACTCATTTGCCACCAAAACAGCAGACTGACTGGTGTGTCCACCTGCTCTGGGCACCTGGTTCTCTTCTTCCTCCTTACAACTGACTTAGGATTATTTTCACCCCTGCATGACTACAGTGAGCTACCAGCCATCTTTTTGGTGCCTTCAGTTCTTCATTATGAAAAAGTTAATCTCTCTGCAATTTGAAGGTTGGGAAGGAATGACACATTTTATTCAACTTCCAGAGTGTTCTCACACTAAATACTTCCACGCTGAGACTTCTCTATTGAGCACATTAACTTGTATTTAATACCTGTATAATGCCTTTCAGCAAGGCCTCAAAATTTTGATTCAAAGACACTTCCCTTGGTGCTCTGCTAATCTTTCTCCTTTAACTTTCTTCAACAGCCCGGATCTGATCACTCATTATTTCTGATGTAACTAATACGCCATACTCCCATAATTTTGTCTCCCCACCTATTTTTCTGCCCTGAAAATTTAATTCAAGTAGAATATGGGTACTGACAGTGGAATTCACTTGTAAGTATGAGCAGTATTTCCTTCCCTCTTATTGTTTCCATTTACTTTTCTGAATAGTGCTTTGCAGAGATAATGGAGACTTATTTCTGTTTGGGACTGATGGTCTGTTTATTCCAGGCACAATTACTTTTACCCCCTTTGCAGCACTCAAGCCATCACATTCCCTGTCTGCCTTATCAGTTGTCCAGCCTGGAAGATGGACATTACACATGTGCCAAATCTTGCTCCGAGTAGCCATCACCCCTCAGAGGACTCTCGTCATCCAGACATGAGGAGAAAAAAACCCAACAAAACAACCAACAAGAAAACTCCCAGATCTTTGCATATAAAAATAAATCTTCAGTTCCACTCTTCCTTTTCAAATTGCATTTCAGTCCTTAATTAAATCAGTGGAGGAAATGGACTCTTCTCTTCTGGATGGATGAGAGGGTGGGGAAATGGAAGAGGTCAATGTCTGCTCTCTTTCAGTAGTACTTAAAGAGATTCCAGTAACAGCCATTGCACAATAGAAAAAGACATTTTGCTCTTCAGATGCTGACTGTTTTCCAGACATTTTTATTAAATTAGGTAGACATAGCAGGTCTGTACCATAGCACTGATATTGCAAGTTTACTCCAGTTTTGCAGCAGGCTGTTAACTAAGATTGTGAGAGAAGCAGCAATAATATTTCAATTATATAGCTAGAAAGATATTTATTACCCAGACATTCCAAAAGAGTAGTGGCAGTGGTCTGGTTTACAGACACCATTTGGGATAATACATTCTGAAGTGATGCTGGCAACATCTTACTCTTTGCAGAGAGGTTGAGTAAAAAGTTTTAGCCATTTCTATGGGGCAGTAAAAGGATTTTCTTTCCAATGAAGAAAGTCCCAATAGCTCTTTGCAATACCTGTGGTTTCTCAGTCTTTCACAGTGCCTCCCTTAATCTCCTGCTGCATGCTGTGGGTGCACTGACAACCAGGACAACAGCAAGTTGTTTGGAGACTAATTCAGTGACAAAGAAAATGCTGTGTAAAGATGGCAAACAGACAATACATGCCATGGTTACCGGTAGCTACACCAAGGTTTTTCTACACTCAGCCATATGTTCGAATTATCCACAGACCCCCCCAGGTGCCATTCCCTCCTTTGTCATCTTGAAGTGGTGGCAAGAAAAGTGAAGTTTGCTCAGTCAACCCCTTGAAGGCATCTCCATTGAGCATAAACAGGCAGTACTGGATTGAGGAGTGAAGCCTGGTACTGAATCAGGGCTTTGCTCAGAGTCCTGTATTGCCAGGGAGTGGAGCTGGACCTAATGCTATTCCATCCCCAAAAAAATCTTCCAGTTCCTTCAGAGAATTTTCAGGTGGATTCCAGGGTCTTTGGTTCTCCCTGAGATGTTCAGCAATTTGTGGAGCATGCTCCACTGTCCCTTTGAGGAGGACATTGGGTGAGGACAAATGTGCCATGCTGCCTCCCAAGAAAAGCAGCTCTGTGTCCCGAGGCCTGGAAGGAGCCTGGGAGAGAGCCCCGGGGCTGGATGTAGCTGTGGTGGGAATAGCCCAGGCAGCCTAATGTCCCACCACAATTCCGCCAGCAGTCGCACGTTGGCATCAGAACTACACGTGTGCAGCATTTCAAATGCACAAAGCACTTCTTTGCAGTATCCATAGGCTTTAATAATATAAACCAGGAACAGACTTTTTGCAGACAGGCAACTGTATTAAAATGAGGGCTGAACAAACCTGCCAAGGCTGATGCTCTGAAAAAGGTTTAATCGGAAGCTTTGGAACTGAACTCTTTGCTCCTCTCTGCTCCCAGCCTGGATGGTCTGGTGTCTTCTACCTTTACCAAAGTGCAGCTTTCTTTTCTGTTTGGAAAATGCTCTTTTCAACGAGCAACTACCGCGTGTATTTTCCTAGTCATAGAAAACTCTGTTCTAGTCATTCATGACAACTAACCTGTGTAGACTTACATTTTCTGGACATTCAGATTTCAGATTTCTTGGGTTTTAGTTCACATCACCCTTTCCAGTTTTACTTCTTCTCTCCCTCTCTCCATCCTCTGCAAGATAGCGATTCAAATTTTTGAATCTACCTTCCTAAGGCAAAGTGCTCAGAAGCAAGCACACTGGACATTCCTTCCTTACTTGAAATGAGCAATTATTTTCTAGGGCAGGCACTGAACTTTCAGACAAGAAGAGATAAGTCAGCAACGTGCAGAAGAGCTTGTTTCCCTTCTTGCAGCAGAGCACTCCCAGGCAGGTAGATGAAACATTTGCATCGTCATCCCGCCCTGAAATACTTTCATCTTCCCGTTCCCAAGGCACCATTTGCATAAAGAGCAATCTAGAGGAGAGCTGCCCAAACAATCTTGCCTCTGCATCAGAAATATAGTTTAATTTTTTTCTCAAATGAGCAAAGCACCTTTATGTGCTAAACCATTTTCAAGTGGGAGGTATCCCAATAAAACATTAAAGGTATTTTAATAGGAGGGCAGCCCACTAGAATTTTAACTACTATCCACAGAGAAAAGTGTATGTAGAGAAGCAAAATATACAGAAGCAGAGGGCAGAATATTCAGTCATCTTTTTAAGCAGCGCCTGTGTCAGAGACCTGGAAACCTTACACAACCTGCTCTTATAATAGACTAAAAAATAAGAACAAAAGCAAGCACCAGTAAAACATCATCAAGAGATGTGAATTAAACATTATGCATAAAAAGAAGTATTGCTGTATGCTTTCTTCTTGCCTTTTTTTTTTTTTTTTAAACTGTCCCCCTTTTAGCTGTTTCTTTGTCCCTCTCCTCTGCTCATCAGCCTCCCACTCCTCCTTAAACTTGTGCCGGAGCAAACCCTGGGCAGTGCAGTAAATGCTTCCTGCGTTTCCTTCGTTGCAATGGAGATCCGAAGCTGGCCCCAGCGTGCCAGCCAGACTTACAGACACTCGCTGTGGTTAAGGGGGGAGGAATTTCTAACACTCTGATAGGCTCAGTGCTCTTTGGCACTAACGGTATGCAGAAACACAAATACCGGGCAGAATGAAACTTGCAGGGGAAATACCCCTTCTGACATTTTCTAACAGTCAAACACCTGTCTCAGCAACCTGGATACGGCTTTGGTAATGTTCATATAGAATGAACTGGGTCATGCTTCTCTCTATCATCTGCCCTGTGCCTAGAATACAATTTTTGAAATGACTGCCCTGATCAAACAAAACGTTAGTTGGGCCAAACTAAGTTCAACACCAAATACTTCCTCAAACTCTCCACAATTTATTTATTCTGTTTGAAGCCAAGGAAACTTTGAAATTCCTTCTCGCTCATGCTTTTGGATGGCTACTCTGCATCACCAGTGGCGATTTGAAAATTTGATGTTATTTCCTGCAGCTCAGACCTTGAGCTGCATGAACAATCCATAGTTGTGATGTTATCTTTCTTATATCAAGCTTAGGAAGTGTGTGAACAAGACTGGGGTTTTTTTTTGGTGCATGCATATGTCAAGACCGGTATCTACTCTATGCGAAGCACTTAAACCCATTTCTTCTGAATAACTGTGCAACAAAGATTATCTTTCTGTATATTCCCAGACAATACTTTAGCTGGCTGAACTTTATTTTGCTCTGAGCAGCCAAATTAGGGGCATGTAAGAATTATCTGTAGTGGCACATGAGTTAAGATCTGCCTTTATTAACAGGAGTATTACATTCCTCCTAACTGCCCTTCTGCAACACCTCGTAATTTCTCTTGGCACAGTAACCTATATAAACTTGCGCAGAGCACGGCTCTACCTCCCCCCTAGCTGAACCACCCCCAGGGTATGAATGAAGAATTAACACTTTCTGCTTTCTCCTCTTACTATCGAGATCAAGTGAAACATTTCCCTAGATTTCAAAACAGTGCCAGTGCCTGTTTTCGCACATTTTCCTGGAGAATTGATTTCAAAAGGGCTTTTCAATTCCGATTTTTTTTTTTTTAATTTTTTTTTTTTCCTCTCTTTCCTACGCTCAGCGACGGCCACGTCTCTGCACCGGGCAGGGCGTCGCAGCAGCCCTGCCTGCCACCTGGCAGCCCTCCCCACGGCAGCCTCCGCACAGAGCTACCCAACTCCCCACCACAGCGAACAAAGGCACGATTGTGCCCGCACCGAGCAGCAGGGCTTGTTTCCGAGTTGTTGGTCCCCTGGGGAATGCACCCAGTCCCTCCCAGTTCCCGACACACCGGCACCCGAGACACGCACGGCTGATTTCCCTGCCTGCATCCCCAGGGCCTCCCACCACGCGGTAACTGCGACTTTCGGTAAACTGGCGGCTGCCCAGCGTGGTATGGGCTGCTCTGGATCCAAGTGATTTGCCTGCACGCCTGAAAACACAGGCTATGATTTTGGGCTTGTAAGCACATCACCTCTCCTTGGCAAGCTGTAACACCTGTGCCAAAGCAAAGCAGGGAAAATACAGGAAAAGGAGAAGCGATGGCCAGGTATCCTCTTGAATAATGATATTGCTCTTCTAAATATTAGCACCTCTAGATATGCCTAGGAATGAGAGGCTTTTCTTTTTTAAAAAAAATACTTTTCCTTATTCTGCATGATTTTTCACTGGTTATAAACTTACTTGCAAGCAGTTTGACAAGCAGCCCGTCAGTGCAGCTTCAGCCTCCCATTTGCACCGCAGAGCAGACAGACAGCGGTGTGCTCCAACACCAGCAACACTTTTCCTGGTGAGATATAACTGCTGGAGCACTTCAGCTGAGGACAGACTCTTCGATACAACCCTGTGCATTCATACAGGCTGGCCAAAACCAGTATCTCTCGACACAGTAGGTGTTTCTTTGCTCCTTGCTCTCAGTTTCTAGCCACACTGCTTAAATGCCTTGTCTCTGACACATTTTCTCAGAGCATATTCCCAATTTTGCTGTTTTCTGCACCTCTCTCTCACCTGCTGTTTGCTCACTGGAGAGAGCTGTGTGCAGATAGTTGAACAATACCCTGGGAAATCCCATCAAAGCTCCATGCTTCCAACTCCGCTACGAGCAGTTCGAATCCACAGCTCATGTATTGAACAAGTCTTTTTCTTCTTCCCTTTTTTCAATCTGCCTAGCTCTGTGTTTGTTGCATTTACTCATAACAGAAGGGCAGCCATTTCACTAACCAGTTCCAGTCAGTTTAACCCAGCCCATAATACCATCATTGTAGTCAGCTTGCTGAGAGCTGGAAAAATTAGACATACCTGTTTGTAATGAATGCTGATAATTACACAACATACAAACAACAAAGCAGTCTGCTAGATCCAATGACTCCCTCAATTTGAAGATATTAGCATTGATAATTGCATACCGTGGAAGCTCAGAGGCACTAAACAAGATTGCCTCCTCCATACTCATCATAAGAGACAGTACCAGAGCAGAGGATCTTACATTCTAGGAAGAAAAAGATATACGACATCTCTTCTAAAGATGAGGAATGGGATGCAGAAATAACCATTCAGCCAAAGACATAATAAAGAGTGTGTGGGGGAGAGCTGGAACCGGGTTACTATAAATACTTGCCAGCAGCTTTGGCACTAAGCCCTCTTTCTAGGACAAAGTTTGGGACAAAAATTAAAGATTTTGTGAAGATAACCAGGATCCACAAATTCCATTTCTATGGGTAATTCTTTCTGAAGACCAATTTCTTATTTCCCATTTTACTACAGACGAATCTACAAGTGTAATTGAACTTTTATATCTGTCTGTCCATGTGGCAAAAGTGAAATATTTTTAGCCTCTATAGGGGATGATACACCATAGACAGTGTATCTACATTGCATTCACATCCAGATGCTCCATTTTTGTTAGTTTCAGAGAAATGCTTTTTGATCTAAGTTTCTATAGCTAGGAGAACAAGGCCATGATTTTCCAAACCTCATCTGCTTTGCCACTTTTTTTTTCCCTAGCACTGAGCAAGTATTGTAATTGCACTAAACTAGAACATGAAAATTCTCCCATCCAGCATTTAATTTGATTTTTTACCTCCATTTCCACAAAACTGTACTTCCTCCATCCCACTCACCCATCTAATACAAAAATAATATCATCTACACAAATGCAGATACCTTAAAACAATCACTGCTTTCCACACCCACCACCTGCAGCAGGATGAGGCGTCACTTGCACTGCATATCACATCACCTACAATTACCAACACACATCAACATATTTGCAAACCAGCAGTACACTAAAAGCCTGATCTTACCACCACTGATGCTGGAGGCTGGAGAATATAGAAAGAGAGCCGTAATTCAGACCTGACTTCGGCGCTCGTTTTACTGCAAAAATCCCACGTGCCTTAGATCCCTCAGCAGGACGCTGGTCAGCCTACCTGCCCTAACTGCATAAATTCCCAGCACAGTCTCTAGAGATGTGCCGGGAGGTTTTCTGTACACAAAGCTGTTCCTTTCTGCTGCGAGTGAAGAGAACTGATGGGAAGAGGTAGGTGTCTCCGTCCTCTTGTGTTGAGAGTATTTAATAAGGTAAGAAACATGATTTCTAAACCTGCTTAGCCCAAGAAAGACTGAATTTAGACTTTCTACACTGAAGACAGCTCTCTGACTCCTGGGCCTTAGAGAATTTGGGGGAAAGCCTTCCCCCTTCCCTCTGTGGGTCACTGTGCACAGGCACGCAGCATGAGGACTCGGGCACCACAGCTAAGTCTGACTCTTCCTCCGGAGCGGGTCGTCCTGTCCCTGCACCACGCTAACCCACCCGAGAGGGAGTCACAGCCACATCCAGGCTTTTGGGCCACCCCAGAGCACTCACACCATTCAGGTGCCTGCCTGCTTGAACTGAGACAGCTTTGGGGAGCGAGAGGTACCTGCCTCTTGTCTAACAGGTGCTTTTAGGCATGAATAGGTGACTACAGTAAGTGCCCAGGAAATTTTCAAGTGCAGTACAGAGACATGTTGCAGTGCAAGAAGCAGACAGACTGGATTATTCTCTGAGCCCTAGGCTTTAGGCACCTAAGTCTCAATTTAAGCAGGCTGGATCCTGCACAGACCTAACACCTTATTAAGTGTTCCTATTCCTTTTCCAGGCCTTTCATAGCTTCTCATCTATCAGCTCTCCCCACTGAAGTTCCTCTCCTCTTAGCAGAAAGGCACTAAAACCATAGACCTGGTCAGAACAGTTTCAAAGCGGTATTTAGTCAAATACCCCACTACATCAAAGATGAAACATCTCAGAGGAACATGAAGGTTTCAACAGAGTTTCACTGGTGACTAAAATTAAAATCCCCAATTGGATACCTGAGGTCTTTGATCTCAAACTGGGCATTTCAATGCAGCCCTCTCACACACAGACATTTGAAAGGGGCTGTTGTATTTTGTTCCCACAAAAGATACAGAGACTTCAAAAACCTCAAGAACTTTCCATGGGATGGAATGGCTGTTCTTCATCCAGTTCTGCTCTAACACTTCACAGGAGAGGGGTTCAGGTAGGTGTGTTCATGTCAACCGCTTTGGTCATTAAAGAAAAAGTGACTGAAAGCATGATGCAGGTTCTCCTCCTTCTTTTCCTTAAAAAAAATGCAATAAAATAAGGTAGGAATTCACTGAACATTTTTTTTCTAATTCTCCTAAAAAAACCAAAAGAAAAAAAATTATCACTGTACTAAAACGTTTCACGATTACGAAGTGTCTGGAAACCTCTTGTATCAATCTCTCTTACTACACATGTCCAGTTATCATAGAATCATGGAATCACAGAATGGTTTGGGTTGGAAGGGACCTCAAAGACCATCTAGTTCCAACCCCATTGCCATGGGCAGGGACACCCTCCACTAGACCACGTTGCCCAAAGCCCCATCCAGCCTGGCCTTGAACACTTCCATGGAGGGGGCATCCACAGCTTCTCTGGGCAACCTG
>VXBL01003492.1:283182-296272 GCA_013400195.1 Aramus guarauna | reverse complement strand
GTGGGGAAACGCCGAGCCGCTCCGGGGCTCACCTGCGTGGGTAAGAGCAGGGCCAAGAGCAGGAGCCCCAGACCGAGCCGCGCCGCCAGCGCCGTCCCCATGCCCGTTCGCTGCTGTCCAGCCGCGCTGCTGCTCCTGCTGCTGCTGCTCCTGCCGCTGTGGCTGCGAGCGAGAGATAGGTGCCCAACCGCGCCCGGCCTTTTTATGGCAGCGCGGGCTCCCGTGACGCCCCGCCGCCGCCTTCCCCCTCCTCCTCCCCACACCTCTGCTCCCGCCCTCCGTGTCCGCTGCTCCGCAAGTGGCTGCCTCCCCCGCCTCGGCCCCTGTCCCCGCTCCCCGGAGGGCTCCGCTTCCCCTCCCCGAGCCCGGCTGTGCTGCCGGCAGCGCGCTGGGGTCGTGCTGGCCTCTCTTCCACGGAGCCGAGAGCTTTGTTTCCCCCCGTTTGGGTCGTACAGGCGGAGGCGTCTTTGTCTAGTGCCGGCAACGTGTTGTGGTGTTGAGGGACCGGCGCGGGGCTGCAGAGGTTGAGTTGCTGTTACTGTCGGCTTTTTATTTTAAAAATAAATAAATTTAAAAAAAAAAATCAAATCATGGGTGAGAAAAGGAAAGGTAAAGAAGGCTGTATGTATCCCCAAATGATAAGAACAGCGGGTGAAAGGCTGAGGAGTTAAGATCCCATCTTGTTCAGAGCTGCCTTACCACTAGTGCTCAGACTTCAGACTACAGGTTGCAATTTCAAGTACTCTTTGGATCTAAATATTTTATTATTACCATTATTTCTTAAAGAGTAGGAAACCTGTGTAACAAGTGGAACAGAAGATTCTTCCAGCTGTAGCCTGCGCGTATGTAAGTATTTACTGGTACAGTAAATACTGTAGCTACGTTGTATCTCCTCCCTTAACAGACCAACAATAGATTGTGCCAGTGCCTCACCAAATCCACCAGGTATCTCAGTGTACAGACAAAATAATAAAAATGGTCTGTGTCCACTTCATAAACTACAAAAAGAGACACTGATGTGCTGATTTTATTGTGACAAAGGGGTTACTACCATTTAAAAGGAGGATGTCCTGTTAGCTCAAACTAATCAATGGATTTTAAAATTGTGTATGTTCCTGTTTATCTCAGACCAAAGCGTGAGGAGATATCCATGTTCAGCACTATGTAACTCATTTGCCATCTCCAGGGCCAAGACTGCTTCTCATGAGTTTTTGAGGGCATTGCTAGAACTTGGTCCTGAAGCACAGGAGGTGTGGAAATGTGCTGCAGAACTGGCTGCTGGGACTTGTGTTAGGCAAAATGTATAATTCTAAAGCCAGTCCCACACTAATTGCTTCAGAATGCCTGACAATTTAATAGTTGTTTTGTTGTGAGGTTTGGGTTTTGGGTTTTGGGGGTTTTTTTGTGGGGGTTTTTTGTTTTGTTTTGTTCGTTCCCCCCTCCGGAATAAAGGCATTTTGCAAGCTGTACCACCCAAGATATCAATCTTTATTCTACATCAAGATGAAAGATCTTCTGAGAGGTACACTAAGCTTGAAGCACTCCTGAAGTAACATTGCCCTGTTTTGTATGTATCTCTGATCGTAGAGTCCAATTCCTAAATATTAGAGGCATAGTCTATCTGTAGAGTAACTATGGTAATAGTCATCAAATTGGGGGTCTTATGTCTCTGAATATTTGCTGGTTGTCTGCTGAAAGCTGGTTACCAGAAGATGGGTTTTCATGATTATAGGGATATAAGAAGAGAAAAAAGGAAACTGTGATTGACTTATAATAAAAGAGGGGTGACAAAGCTGAAATCTTTCCTATTACTATTTTTCCTTGCAAACAGTTTGCTTTAGTTGTCACAGTTAAATGAAATCACAAATGGAAGGAAAGGCCACCTTTTCACTCAGTAGACGTGCCTAACGCTGCAGAAAAGTGAAATTCCCTGTGAGACCAGTCACGTGAATCACAGCAATAAAGTGAGGGCTCACACTATCCTGACACCAGATCCCCTGGAGGAGATGCTAAAGGAAGGGAATCCAGTTAGGGCTCTATGACAGCCAAAGCAAAGAGTATCCTAGTACAAAGCTGACAGAGATGGCTTCCATTATAATCTCTCCCGCCTTGTTTGGGAGAAGAGGAAGTGACACAGCTGTTGCATGATCCCATAGGGATCATAACTGGCTGCTGAAGGTGAAAGCAGCAGCTGAGGCACATTAATGTCAAAGCTGGGACAGATGAGAATGAGGGAACAACTATCAGATGGCCTTTCCCATTCTCTCTACCCAGTGCACCTTACCTGAGGTCTGGAACAATGTAAAAAATGAGATGACACACGGTTCTTGTAAAGTGACACGAACCAACACAGTATTATACAACTGCTAATTATTATTATATAGGGTATTACACTTGTGGCATTTTAACAAGATTCAAGTGAAAATGGGGATATCTTTCTTTCTGCTAAAATTATGATAAAGTCTGTTGCTTTATTTAAAATAAAGAAAAATGCAGAGATTTTAAAACATTTGGCAGAAATTATAAATTACTGAAATAAAAAAGCTATGTTAAATTTATGTTCTGTGGCCAAAAAACATGCATTTCTGAAATATTCCTGAAATACTAATGCAGACAAGAAAATGTACTGGCAACAAGGGAGAAGCGCTAAAAATATTTTAAGCCCAAGATTTTCTTTAAAACTTTTGTCATTGAAAATTATAATTATAATGCCAACACTCCATCAGATTTCTACAACCTACTCTCCTCATTCAGGAAAGCTGCAATATTCTTGATTCCTCCTGAACATATAAATCACCTGCACTCCTAATGCCAAAATCTTTATTGTTTTCAGCTGAAGTCTATAATGAAGTCTGCAAAAGATGTATCTGAGCAAGAGATCAGGACCCAATATATGGATTTTTCTATGAGGCAACAAACATTGAGTAATTGAGTTGAGAACAGTACAAAGTGAAGCACTGCTATCTGGTGGCCAAAAGGCACTTCTGATTTTTTTCTGCCAGAAAAGACAATATACTGTCTCCATCAAAGGTCCTTTGATAGCAGTGTGCTCTAAGAGCTTTCATGATGCTGAGATACAGTGTTGAATATTATTGTTAAATCCCCATTGTTCTGCTTCCTTTATCTTTTTCTAGGTCAGAATAGTACTCAGCACCTCTCCCAGTTAAATACATAATATTTTATGAGAAAGCTTAGCACAGAGAAGGGAGAAAACTATTTTGATCTTTTGGGTTAAATGTAAGTTCATCTGTATATTCCACCAGTGACTTTTGAGTCAACTTTGCAATAGTCATAACTTGCAATCTAGTGATCAGAAGCAAAACTTGTGCTGCTTTGTATAAATGCATTAGCAAACAAGATCAGCTAAAATGACTGCCATAAAAAATTAGTCATCTAGAAAAGGAAGCAGAGAAGTAGTCTCCAAGATATGTAAGTAATGCATTTAAATTTGGACAAGCTTTAGCAAAATAAGCGTAGCCAGAGCATTGAGTGGAGTTCATAAGAACTAATTTTAAATTAACCATTAATTTACTCTTGCCTTTTAGCTGTCAATCTTGATCCACCTAAACTTAAATATTTTAGGAGTATCAATAGCCAATGAGAATCACTGGATCCTGTGTTCCCAACCAGCTCTTCACTCTCCTTGGCTGTGCGTAGACTAGAACTTACTACACCCTGTGGCTCATCCCAGGGTCTTCATCCATTTCAAGCTCATGCTAGAGTGCACTACAGCTCTCAGTGCTCACCTGGGTCATATTATGAGTTATTTTAGTTAGTACCCATCTGTGAACACGTTATGCATTTATATATTAGAACCTGATCTTTTTTCAAAACACAACTTTGAAGAGAGAAATCCAGCTTTGCAGTGTGAATCAACTAGCCTGTATATGCTGATCTATGCTGACATCATCTGGTGATGTTTCTTCCATGTCCATTTTTGCTACATGGATTTTGCCTTGAGAAACTCACAGGTCAATATTTTCTAATATATAGGAACACTATCTTTTCACAAGCTAGGCTGGCCCTTCTCTTGATTCTTGTTTAGCGGAAAGGACCTATCTTGTAGCAAGCATCAGAACTCCAGCCATATAATCAAAACTTGCCAGCTTTTTTGAAGCACCGTTCCTTACAGTTCCACGTTCACTATCACTGCAGAACAAGACTGAAATAGTGATGGGAGCTGGCTGTTTGAAACTGATTTTAGACAGCCGGAGAAAGCTGTTTGGCATGTGTCTTGGGTAAGAACTTGGAATATATACTGAGGACTACATTCCCTCTTCCAGTGGAGAGTTTTCATTAAATTTATGTAAGTAGAGCTTTTTAATGGAAGGCATGATCAGCGGTACTGTAAAACTCCACTTGGTAATAACTGATGATTGGGTTCAACTCTACATGTCTTCAGACATGGACCTTGCTGCAATGATCCAGACTCTAATTACACTGGTATTCCAGCAGTGCACTGTTCCCCTTCTGTGTCAGTCTGAGGCAAAAAGCATCGAGCTGCTTAATTAGAGGTATATGATTATGGAAGTAAACAAAGCCATGATTTCCAGCCCTGCAATCATAAGCCTGGAAGTTTGAGCAGAAGTGAAATTGTGATTCCAGAAATAGTCTCAAGAAGAAATGTTTAAGAGTTGCCACCCTAATACCCATGGATCTTTTGACTTCTGGGTAGACTTCAAGGGATGGTGTCAACTTACACAACTGGATGTGGCTTCAGATCTGCTTGAAAGCACACCTTTCTCCCTAAGTCAAACAAACTCTTGGATGACATCAATACAAACAAATTAAATGGTAGCAGAGCCTGTTCTTTGGCCTTGAGGCCAACTGACATGTCTAGCCACATCCATACTATTAAACTCTCCCAGCCTCCAGAAAAGGGTGTCTGAATCTAAACTGCCTGTTGGTAGGTAGTTGTCCCTGGCCTGGGCCAACCCCTGAATCATGCTCAGGAATTCTTTGGGACTTGCTACTTGGTATGGGACAAAACCAAGACAGGGCTTTCCTTCAACTCATGAGGCATAAAGTCAGATAACAGGTCTATAGACATGAAGAAGTAAAAATGATCAAAGGTCCACCATTCAAATCTCCATCTTCTGATTTGCGGAAGGTTTAAACATAATTCTCAGAAAAAATCAGTGAAGGTTATTCCACAGCCCATAGACCTCCTGTTTCTCTGCCAAACTATCTTTGCAGAATATTTCTCTTACTACAAAGTCTTCTTTGCTGCAAATTTAAAGTAGTGATTTATTACATTGCCATAGTAAAGCGCACAGATAATAATGATGGCCAGATTTGTAACAAAGTGTTTACTGGTTGAAAACATATCAAGCACTTCATATTGAGAGGAGAAAGGATGCATGACAGCAGCCATCTTCATCTAAGTGAGTCTCTCTGGAAACCCTTGATAGATGATGAAGGGGAACAAGTGCTTTTATGATGTAATTAATGTAATTTCAACATAGACATCTGAAACAGATTAATCACATCCTGGAGATGACTACATCTCTTCACTGACTATCAAAAGAGTGTAGATGATTAGCCCAGACACTTGCCACTTATTTTGAGGAACAAGTTCATTTCCTTCAACCTTTCTTCACAAGATTTCTATGCATTTTTGTCACTTTCCTTTGTACTCTTTCAAATCTGTCTTCATTAGATCATGTTGTCCAAAGCAGCACACTCTACTCAAGCTGAGAGTTCAGCGTTCAACAACTCTGTTGATGCAGCTTAGAAAGAAATTTGTCGTTTTTGGAGCAGCAGCTTCATAATAGTTGTGGTCTGATGCAATTTTGAGATTATCTTGCTCCATTTCTTGAACGATAGTGCAATGTTAGCACTTTTACCATCTCCTTGAATTTTCCTTCTATGATAAGACTTATTACTAATTGCAATTAATGCAAGCAAGTTCTTCTCACCCTTAGCTTAAACGCTAGCTCTGTAAGTCTGTGATTTCTCCCACTAGATATGATATTCTGCATCACCTCTCTTACCAGTTTGTTAAAAAGTTAGTTAGTTATCCTGGTATTATACTACTACTTCATTCTGCTTCTTTCCAAACAAATGAAAAAATCTTGACTGAAAATCTCTGCATCCTTATTACTCACTTTAACCACCATCATTAGTTTATGACTGTTGGAATTTCTTCTATCCTTGACACATGCAAGACCTACATTTTTAGCCCTGCCTACCAAGCATTTTTTCTGGTAACAGTGGAAGTCTTTGTCTTCTCTTGAGAAGTCTTGAAAATTAGTCTTGCAATTTGAATCTAGTATTATTCTGTTTCCCTTTTTTTGTTTGATATTGTTTGCTTATTTTTTATCTTTACTTTCTGCCTCCTCTTTGCCACTAGACTGGGCAGACTTTTACCCACAGCTATGAAAAAGATAGTCTATACATAAAGGGAGCTTCCGTATGGAGTACTCAGTTTCAGAATTCATTCCTAGTCATGGCATCCTGAAAGGTTTGTTCATTTGTAAACTTTTCTGGGTAATTTCTAGTTTGAATACAGGACAGGCAGAGGTAACAAGGTAATGAGAATGGAGAAATCTGATAAACAGGAACAGAGAAAGTTGGAGCTGATTATTTTAGAAGACAAAATAAGAGCAGCTATGATTAAAAGGTGTATAAATGGACAAGTTCTTGAAGGTAGGTCAGGTGTTCTTCCCATTTCATAATAGGAAAAGGGACCAGTCTCGGATTTGAAAAGATGAACTGCTGAAAGGAAACATGTATAGTGTATCGCTAAGAGTGTTAAGACTTCATGTATCTTTTAGAAGGTGAACTCTTTGTCATAGGGTATCATTAGGCAAGGTACAGAGGAGGAGTGGTCACGTAGGGATGAGAACTTCCAGTGTTTAAATAGCAAGTGTTGCAAGGACACACTTCCCTGGGAGATGGATCATCCCAGATCTTCCTCCTATGGGATTTACACATCTTTTATACCCCTGGACCTGGACACTGTGAAAGGACGAGACAGCCTTGACACCAAGCAATATGATTGTTCTGGCACTCTATCCCTTGCTATTGCACCTTTATTTATATTATTTCTTTTTTTTTTTTATCAAAGGTGTATTGAAACCTACAGATACATTTTTCTTTCCTAAAGCAGTAATGTTTATAAATGCTAATCAAGGCAACTTTGTCCCTTAGCCACAATGGAAGCTGAAGTACTTTGAACAGCCTTTTTTCTACTTTTAAAAGCAAACCTGACACAAAACATAATTTAAAAAAAAGTATAAGAAAACTTTAATTGTACACAGATGGAGGACCCATCTAAATTTCCTCATTGGAAGTTATGTTAGACTTGCATGCATATATCTTGAATTAGTTACTATCAATTAGAGAAGAGAACATTATATTCTAAATAGTAAAGCCATTAATCTGAGGAGAATACAGAGGAAACACAGAAGTAAACATATAATTTGAACTAATTAACATTTGCTCATGGAATGTGTAGTTTTATGGCTAATAAGTAAGGTTCAAATAACAAATGCTTAAGTGATTGCTTTTCCTTTTTATTGCATTTGCCACCCGTTGTTAGCGGTAGCTCGATAAATCCTAGAGCAGCAATCAAAACCAGCAGGACTGGAGCACGTTCACTACAGAATGAATGAAAGTCTGAAAGCCTGGCTTAGGAAACAGTACATCAACTTTTCCTACAAAAAACGATCGTGTTTTAGATAATTGCCAAACAAGAAAGCTATGGGAAAACAAACAAACAAATCTCATTGCAAACCTTTCACCGAATTGGGGAGTTGAAGAATTAGCAGTGGAACTGTGGAGCCTTTAATCTCCAAGTAGCTGGATGGAATACCAGGCTGGCTGAAGGAAGTTACTCACCGTTTTCCTCCCATTTGCTTAGCCACTGATGTAACACTGATTTTCACTGGCAAGGAAGCTATGTATTTCTGGTTTAGGTGGGTCACCATGCTCTAACTTATTAGGGTGGCCTCTGTCAGCTGCTTTAGTGCTGGTCAGAGCAGTCTGCACTGTCCACCTCCATTTTCTTTCTCATTATGGCTCACTGTGGCTTTCTACTGTAAAAGAGGATAGGCAGACAAAAGCCAAACCAGTCAGGTAGTGAAAAGGATGGGGGGAAAAAAGGTTGTTACTTTAGCAAGTGCCTATATCTCTATCACTTAAAGAAATATAAAAAAATATCTGAAACTCATCCGCCTTACCTTACTCATCTAATTATCCATCTATAAGTTCAAAGTTGAGTTTTCAAGGAATATGTAGGCTGCAAGCCAAGGTGTTTTGTGAGACCTCCTCACTTCTGGAAAGGGATTCTTTGCAGAACGCCAACATAGCTGCAGGAAAAAGTGGACAGAAGTTCATAATGGGGTTGTTATTGCAAGAAATGACATAGCAACACAAAGAGTTGGTAAGTAGAGACAGCCAAGCTTCAGTGTATGCAGGGGTTGGAGATGTTAAAGGTACTGTAAAAAGAATAAACCAGATGTTTTATAGTAAAAATGGCACTGTAGATGATATGGGTAAATGACTATGGACTAAGAAAAAAGAACATCTGTGTAGTTACAATAGGTGTGTAACACTGGAAGAGGTGAATTAGCAGTCAGGGAGATTTAGCTCATTATTCAAATGAGTATGTGCAAATGTAGAGGTGGTGCTCACTGAGGGACACTCTGTTTTCTCAGGCTGCATAAATATGCATAGAACACTGCCCAGTCATCTCCTCAGTGCACCTTGAAATAAGCAGTGTAATTTAAAAGGCATGCGGTTCCCACAAGGTAACGCTGAAGGTAAATCTGCAGTGACAAGTAATCTGGTGAGATGTGCATTGCAGAGTGTTAATCAGAGCTGCTCACAGGGCTAGAATGGCAACGCGGTGCTCTTGACTTCTTTATTTTGAGATGCAACGAGTGTCAGCAGATCTATTGCTGTCACTTGACCAACTTTGCAGGAAAATAAAGGTAACAAAAAACGCTAGGCAGTGGGGAGGGAATTCCCGATTACAGATTCCAACATACAGGTCAAAAGCTATTAAAAATTTTCTCTCTGAGCTGTCAAAACTAAAAGCCTAAGCTCCTTGTGAGTGAATGTCATAGGGAGTATATTGAAATATACAAAATGAAAACCGTAAACAAGAGAGGAACTACCCTTCCTAGACAGGAGGTGACTCCACTGGAAAAAAACAATTCTACAAGAATAACCATGGGAAGGAGAATACATCTTGGTCACGCTAATTTCTCACTCAGCCTTCAAAAGGATAAGGAGACCACCACTAATCTGCCAGAGAAAAATGATCAATGTTTCTTACCAAAGCTGCAACTTTTGACTGTATGTTGCTGAGGTGTCATATGATTTAAAAAAAAGCTTCAAATCACCTGAAAGCAGCTTAAAGAACATCATCAGATACAGGTATGAGCAGCCTGCGTTGGAGCAAAGCCTCTTGCAAGCACAGCCTGAGGTTGTGGCAGCTTCGAGAGGGAGCTGTTCACTGCCATCTAATGGTAAACTGGGCGAAGAGAAAAATTAGACTCTGGTCTTCACCCCGTCTGAATGTTTTGGTTATAATTACAGGTTGATAGAATTAAAGTAGGTCTAATGAATGTTAACTTCATTTTTGCCTTTTTGTTCATTAAAAAATGCACTTAATGACCGAGGGTGGGAGTTGCCAAGGCCTCACGCAACTGGGGTACAAATCTTAAAGACAAGCGCTTTCATGGCCCTCCTTACTCTGGGGCATGGAGGGAGTCTGATGAGAAGGAGACCCGTGTGCCACTGACGTTCCTCTACAGTCCTGGGCTGAGTGAGTCCTCACAAAAACCTTGGTAAGGATCTGCTTTCCTGACTGAGATATGATAGTAACATGATATATCTTCTAACTGGTACAACTAGAACTGTCGCCCACGTAGCTGGACTAGGAAATGAAGCGTGACAGAAGTGATGTCTCTGTTTGGAGTTGCACAATGATGAGATAAATCAGATGCGTGATGCCTGTTCATGACATCCAAGTTACACTTCCTCTGTGACTGGAGACGGACCAATTTGAGTGCCACACTATTAACCTTCTGCAAACTGTAAGGCCTGCAGGAAAGGATATCAAATGATGAATTGATTACTTTCTGGTCTTGTAAGATGCCACTATCTCATCATATTTGAAGAATATAAAAGACAGAGTGACTTCAGGCACATTCTTTACCTTGTTTTTCAATATGAAGATACAATAAAGATGTATAATGCCAAACTAACCTAGAAAGGCACTAATACTTATAACTTTGTTTACTAAGTTATCTTCACTCTTAGCAAAGTTAGAGCATTACTTCAATTCTACATGAGACAAATCAAATTCTAAGAGCTCTGAAAAACCTGGGGTGTATGGAAAGCTAGGTTTGGGTTGGGTTTTTGCTTTTTTTTTTTGTTTGGGGTTTTTTGGGGGATGGGGGGGGGTTGGGTGTGGTTTTTTTCCCCCCACAGAGGAGGTAGCATTTCTACTGAGGGAATCCCCACTGTGCAGACACTAATTTTCTGTTCTGACTCACTATGTGCCGCCAGGAATGCAAGAAAGTTACTCTTACCAACTTTTTTTTCTTTTCTCAATAAGGATGTATGCACATTTTAAAATATGGGGAAAAAAGTGCTAAAAAGCTAACAGCTAGGTTCCCAACCAAAATTGGGTAGAATCTCACAGAACTGGGCACTGGAAGTTTCAAATACATACAGGCAAAGGGTAGATTTAGATTAGCTATTAGAAAGAAATTCTTTACTGTGAGGGTGGTGAGGCACTGGCACAGGTTGCCCAGAGAAGCTGTGGATGCCCCCTCCCTGGAAGTGTTCAAGGCCAGGTTGGATGGGGCTTTGGGCAACCTGGTCTAGTGGAGGGTGTCCCTGCCCATGGCAGGGGGGTTGGAACTAGATGGTCTTTGAGGTCCCTTCCAACCCAAACCATTCTGTGATGCTATGATTCTATGTTCACAGCTTGTTTCCCAGTGAGGTTTCTGAGGAGGGTAAGTTTTGCCAAGGAATTGCTGCATTACAAAATATACCTGACATAAAAATCTTTCAAACATTTTATGACAAAGTTTATACCGGTGTAAAATTAAGTAATCACTTACAATGCCCATGCTAATTGCACAGCTGCTGTGCAGCACTAGCTCCACAGTTATATCGTTTGCCGTATCTGCTGATAATTTTCCAAGGGAGGACTGGTCTGTCAGGTGAAGCGACAGGTATTTTAAAGAACTTCAAAGCTGAAGAGCTCTTCCATCTGCCAAAATTACCCTGAACCTCATACAGCCATTTACTTCAGAGCAAGATGCTGCCAATTTGATGGAGTTATGTTTTGCACCCGTTTTGTATGGTTATAGAGAATTTCCCAAATGCTGAGCGGAGCATTCAAAAGCATGGAGAGAGGTGTAGTTGCTGCATGACAGAGAGAAAGCTGGGAGGAGACAGAAGGAGGGATGCACCTCGCGTAGTTTCTGAGCCCCAAAGAGAAGGGATTATGGATTACCACCAATAGTGGAGATGTGGAGTGGAAGAGGGAGATGTAACGTGAAGGAAAGTGACAAAGACGGGGGAAACCCAGGCCACAATGGGATTTGGATTACATTGTCATCGTGGCCAAGCCTTTCAGATTAATCTGTGGTCAGGAAACTTCAGCATCTGCTGGAGGCATTTCCCCGGGGAGAGATTTCCACTGTTTTCTGGTTTGGATACGTGGGCAGAGCCTGAGGGGCTGAAAACACAGGTTGGCCCTTGGCACTGAGGTCCGGGAAGCTCAGTCTCATAGAGGCAAAATACTTCAACAAGTATTGCAAAGGGAAAATCAGAAGCGTGCAAAATCAAAACGATATGAAAAGTATTAACATAATTCCTCCCGAGTGCTTTGACGGTGAGATTTGGAGAGCAGCAGCGTGGGTGATGAGGGAGGGAAAGCCCTGCCCGGTGGGACTTGCCGGGCCGGGGGGCAGCCGCTGCCCAGACACCGCCGCAGGGAAACTNGGGGCCGGCGCGGCCTCTCCGACGGGTGCCGCGGCCTCCGCTGGGGTAGCGGTCAGAGAAGCCGAGGCTCCCCGGGCCCTGCGCCCGCGGCGGGCCCGCCCCCAGGGGCCCTATCAGCGGGTCAGGGACCGTTCCCGGGGCGTGTGCGTNGATGGGATTTGGATTACATTGTCATCGTGGCCAAGACTTTCAGATTAATCTGTGGTCAGGAAACTTCAGCATCTGCTGGAGGCATTTCCCCAGGGAGAGATTTCCACTATTTTCTGGTTTGGATACGTGGGCAGAGCCTGAGGGGCTGAAAACACAGGTTGGCCCTTGGCACTGAGGTCCGGGAAGCTCAGTCTCATAGAGGCAAAATACTTCAACAAGTATTGCAAAGGGAAAATCAGAAGCGTGCAAAATCAAAACGATATGAAAAGTATTAACATAATTCCTCCCGAGTGCTTTGACGGTGAGATTTGGAGAGCAGCAGCGTGGGTGGTGAGGGAGGGAAAGCCCTGCCCGGTGGGACTTGCCGGGCCGGGGGGCAGCCGCTGCCCAGACACCGCCGCAGGGAAACTCGTGGCCTGCTGCTCCTCCCCCACACTAACCCAGCGCACACTGAAAAAGTACACGCTGGGAAAAGTAACGATTGGGAAAATTGTAACGGGAAACAGCTCGGACAAATCTCGGTGGGGCGGGAGATGGGCGGTGGTGGAGCAGGTCTCTGGCGAGAGCCCTCCCCGGGGCCGAGGCGGTGGGGGTTCTCCCGGGACCTCCCGCCGCAGGGCTGAGGAGGGGGCAGCAGCGCAGCCGCTTCAGCCCGCCGCCCTCCCGCCTTTCTCCCGGCTCCCTCCAGCCGCCGCTCCCAAACCGCCTCCAAACTCCGCCCAGCACCGGGAGAAGTACCTCGGCCTCCCGCCCTCACCTTCCCGCCCCGGGGCGCGGAACCCCCCCGCCCGCAGCCGGTCCGCCGGGCCCCAGCTCCGGCAGAGGGCGCCGAGCCTGGGCTGAGGCAGCTCCGCCTCCGGCCTGCGAGCGGCGGCGCGGGGACGGCAGCGGCAGGCCCGAGCCCGAGGTGCCTGGAGGACGCAGGTAACAGCGCCTCAGCCGCGGCCCGCTGCGCCCCGAGCCTCGTCGG
>VXBL01003492.1:267222-283098 GCA_013400195.1 Aramus guarauna | reverse complement strand
CCGGGGAGCTGCAGGGGCCGGCGCGGCCTCTCCGACGGGTGCCGCGGCCTCCGCTGGGGTAGCGGTCAGAGAAGCCGAGGCTCCCCGGGCCCTGCGCCCGCGGCGGGCCCGCCCCCAGGGGCCCTATCAGCGGGTCAGGGACCGTTCCCGGGGCGTGTGCGTGGGGAGGTGGTGGTGGTGTGTGTGTGTCTGCGGGCCCGCACCGCACGCCGCCACAGCGGGCGTTGGCACGGCTGCGTGCTTTGAAGGGGCGTCCAGCCCTCCGTGCCCCGGGGGCGGTGAGCCTCCCTCGGCGCTACGGTTTCCTGAGGGGAGGAGGCCGCCCTTCCCATTCGGGGCGTGCTGTCGGCCGTCCTGGCAGGGGCTGCCTCAGCGGTCGTTGTACCCGCTGGCCAACGGTGAGCAAAGTAAGATCGAGCACTAAAAATAAGCACTAATAATCGTTTACACATTCAAATAACTATTTTAGGAATTTGCCCCCGAACCGAGGAGAGGCGTAAGTCTTATGTAAGGATTGCACCATCCTAAATTTTAACCTATATGTCATGTATTTCAAGTTGGCATGTTTAAATAATTAAAAAAAAATCCAAGGGAGTTGTGGTTATTTTTATATGGTCAATAATTGCTCTCATTAATCAGGGCTTTTTCCCAACCACAAGAAAATTCCTTCATTCAGATTTTGGCAGAGTTCACTTGGGCACAGGGAAAACAAACTTCGGTCTCATGAAGTGAACACGTGTTTCCATACATACATGGCCATAATAAAAGCCAGGGCTCCACCTAGCTAGAAAGGACCATAATTCAATTTCTAAGAGTGTTGAAAGACATTATGGGTTTTTTGGGGGTGTTTCCACCTCCTTGTCCCCGGTTAGAGATGGCTCCAGAAAGGAGCAGTGCTGGGGGACTTGCACATTGGGCTTGTTGCTGGTGTCAGTCCCGTTGCAGTACATAGAGCAGTGTTATTTCTCCTGAACTCTGCCATTTGCTGTGGGAGACACAGGGGGAATGTTTTGCAGCATTCTGCCACGCAGGAGGGTTGCGGTCTGAGCGGGGACTTGAGCAGCAGCTTTCGACTCTTCTGGGTTTACTTGGTTGCAGTATTAAGCAAGTTGCTTTTATGGAGAATAAGTCCTGATAAATGTAGGTCTGCCTGTGCTCTTTATGACATAGTTAACTTGGTTTCTGTGTGTCTTTTGTGAATTGTATGTCAGGTGTAGAGAGGAAAATGCCACAAATATGTTTGGACAGTTAATACGAAACACCAGGAGAGGAATTATGAACAGAGCATTCCACTGGGGTTTTTAGTGTTTGTTTTTCATCTGGTGTTTTAGCTCTTTAATGGTGAACAGCGTATGAGAAAGGCAGATCATAAAGCCAGTATAGCCTAGTGCTTTTAGATGATGCATTGCTTTATAGGAAACTAGATAATAATATTTTTGTAGTAACCGTTATGCCATACCTGGAGAAATCCTTCCAATAGTCAAAGTAATTGCTCATTTTTATATATGAATGTTTGTTTTATTTTAGGGTATGCTATGACTGGCTTCAGACTCCCCATCACTGCTTTTAGAAAACTAAATGTCTGGTTTGGACTGTGGGAGAAATTCCCCTCTAATAAACTGTATCTCTCTTGGAGGAGAAGCGTATTCTGTAGCTGTCAAGCAAGCACCATAAACTACAGAAGATGTTTCAGCTTTTTCCCAGTAAAACTCTGTGCACTAAGACTTTCTCCAGAGTATATCTCAGTACTTTCTCTGCGGAATAAAAGCAACAAAAGCTCTAAAAGGAGCAGACAAACTGTACAAGAAGAACAGGAAGAAGAGGAGGAAGATGAAGAGGAAAGCGATTGGGAAGATGAACTTGAAAATGACCCCAATGTAGTAAAAGATTACAAGGATCTTGAAAAAGTAGTGCAGTCTCTTCGATATGATGTGATCATGAAAGCTGGTCTAGACATTGCAAGAAAGTAAGTAAGGAAGAAACAACCTGCTGATGAGAAAGATGTCATGTATCTAAAATGTGAGGTTTGATACCCTTTTATTGCTGGAATAACTCTGTATTTGGGGGGGGGTGTAGCTGTTTTGACTGTCTAAAAATACGTTTTGGATGTATGGGTGTTCTTGTTGTTTCACCCTACTTCCCTTGAAACAACCTGTTTTCTGCTTTTCGCTGTCTGCATTATTTCTAAGATTGCTGAGGAGGCATTTCCTGTCAGTTACTATACTAAAATGAAGAAAATGCAAAACACTGTACTAAGTAATACAAAAAGATCTAATTTGAGATTGAGGGAGTAAAATAATATGCTACTTACTTGCCATCACCTATTTCTACAGCCATTATAAACCTAACGTACTCAGTCAGCCAGGTAAATGTGCAGTCTATAAATATATCACAATGTTTGATCTAATGCAACCTACAGAAACCTTATACTGCAGCGTTGTTAGAACAGAATATTAGTATAACTTGATCACTTTATTATTAAACTGGCTGGTGCAGGAAAGGGGACATTATTTGTTGGATATTCAGGAGACAGGGCTATAGGAACAGCTTTTTATTGCTGTGTGCTCTGGCACACATTTAATATCAATGAAAGACTTTTTCTTTACTTCCAGTTCAAGTCTGTCCTGACCTTAAATAAAGGTATTATTATGTGCCAATTAGAATTGTGGAAATGTGCTTTGCACTTGAGTGGTGTTATTGTGTATCTTCAAAGATACAAATGTGTTTGGTCTGCTGCATGCTGTAAATGCAATAAAACCTTGTTTTTCTTCAGTAAAGTAGAAGATGCATTCTACAATAATGAACTCAGGCTGAATGGAGAAAAACTATGGAAGAAAAGTAGAACTGTAAGACTTTTTAAAATTTAAATCTTTTAATACAGTACAAGAAAATAACTAAGGCATGACCTCTTCTTCTCTCTCCTTTTACTTGGGTCAGAAGAGCTAACCACTAAATCGCTCTGCAAAGGTGAATGAATAGCATTGCTAACACCACTTCCAGCCTTGTACGTGCGTGACTATGATTTGTTCCCTGGGTAACACATTATTCCCTAAGGCAGACAGGAGGCTTGTGGTATTAGAGAGTAAAACCTAAGGCTGAAAGTCAGGTAGCAAGGACAGAACTTTCTAAGTTGCTGAAGGACGTGATGATAGATTTGAGGTTGATGGAGTGGGAATGATTAAATCTGAGATACTGGTGGAGCCAGCACATGATTAAAGGAAGAGAGAAAGTTTGATGATAGCAAGGGATTGAAACGGGTAGCTCAGGAAAGGTTATTGTATCTGTAATAGAGCACACAGGAACACAGGGGAAGAGCCAGAAGGGTTGTGGGCCGTACTCTCACAACAGAGCTCACCAGAATGGTGACAAACATACTTCTTACCCACCCTTTATGTGAGGGTGATCCTAGGCGGTGGTTGCTGTCACCAAAAGGCAATAAGAAGAGAAGTTTTAAGTCCTGATCCCCTGGAGTTAAGGTTCATTTTTGAGAGGCGTACTGCTTTTGTGACTTTTGAAATTAAATTAAAGCAATTTAAGTCAACACAAGCAGTTGACCAATGCTCTGTTTTGTAAAACATTTCAAGCTGTTGTAAAGGAAGGAGGGAGAACTTTGCATTTTGCTGTTTTGCGTCTGTGTTGATACAAAAAGATTGGTGGGAAAGACCCTTCAGGAAAAAAACATACTACATTACCCCCTTTTCACACAGTTAAGTGTCGGTTGTAGAACAGGAAGAGTAAAGCTCTTGGCAGAGAACGCCATGAGACATTTAATTGCTTATTGCCAGGGCTTTCCTAGAAATTCATAGCTGGAGGATCTATGATGGGTACTAGTATTGCCTTCCTTCTTCCTCTCCTGTGAGATAAGAACATTAAATAGAAAGAAAGGAAGAAAATTAAAATTGGCTGTAGACTGCAGGGATTTGTTTTCCCCAGGGAATGTTTATAATCACTCATATTCTCTTTCTGTTTCCAGGTGAAAATTGGTGACACGCTGGATCTCATAGTAGGTGAAGATAAGGAAACAGGAACTGCTGTAGTTATGCGGGTAGTCTTAAAAAAAGTATCTAACAAAACTGAAAGTGAAAAATACAAAGTAATTTTGAGGCGATGGAAGAACTTAAAAGTGCCCAAACAGGACGTACTTAAGTAATAGGGGGTTGCACGTGACAGCATAAGATTTTTGCAGAAAACTATAGTTGTTGTTTAATACAAATTTTGGTTAAACAAAATTACAGTACCCTTTTTAAGGGTTTGTGTTAGAATGTTATCTCCCTCTGCTGTGTACATCAATATTCATGCAATAAGCCTGTCACTTTTTGCTGTTTGTTTTGTTTTCTAGTACTGTGGGACAAAAGATTCAACCCTTACATTTCCAGGCAGTTCCCTTACAGATGTTATATATAACAAACCAATAAAGACTAATTTGATCACTGTTTAATTGCTGTCTGGTTTGGTTAATCAGAAAGGTTACATTAAAACTGACATCACAACAACCAGAACTGCTTTCTTAGTTTTATCTCTAGATTCATCAAACAGGGATAATAGGGATAAAAAGCCTAATTATGTAAAATTGCTTCCTTTTTCATTATTGGTTTGATCGTCGTTAACAATCCTTTTTCATTATTCGCGTGATCTTGGTTAACAATACCAACTCCGTGCTTATATACACTGCTGCTATACCAAGAATACAAAAGACTACTGATTGCAGCTGCATATTTCTAAGCAGGAAACTTGGTGGTGACAGAGAACGGATCATGGCAGCGATACTCTGCTCTCCTGGAGAAGGCAGATCAGTGAGGAGACTGCTCTGGTTAAGCATCAGACTCTCAAGTACACATAAAAGCTCTGGTAAAGCAACCACTGGATTTTCACTGCCTAAAAGGTCTCTGAGGTGTGAGAGGAAGCGTTGGTGCTCACCTGGTCAGGAGTGAACGGGAACCGTTGAGCTCGACTGCCAGCAGCTACGCTGTGACTGTGTTTAAGCTGCTGTCTGTAGCCTTGGAAGTGCTGCTGAGTGTGGGATTTAAAATAATTTCTAGCTTTCTTTAGGCATAGCTACAAATTTGTGCTGTTTGGGGCTTTTTTTTTTAATGATGATTGTGTAGATGTTTAAAGAGGCAGATAAATGCCTAGTTAATGGTTTAGAGGCATAATGACCTTTTAAAAAAATTGGTTCTTGAGATGACATGATTCTGGAAAGCTTTCCTAAGGGATTTTGGTGATCCTTACACTGTAGAAGTAAAGGGATTCAGCATTGCAAGCACCTGGAGGAACGTAGCAGGCAGTACTTTCACTGTGGGTGTTGCTGTTACCACCATAATTGCTGGAGCTTGCACCAAGTGCTACAGAAATAAGAGATGAGATGCATCCTCGGTTCCCCAATTCCACTTACTGTTGCTATTCTAAGTGGCTCCCACAATCTCCAGGGATGCTGAGAGAAACAAGTAGAAAGATGTGTTACGAGTAATATGTCAGTGAGCTCCAGTTGTTGGTCATCAACCATTCATTACCTGTCAAATGCTTATCAGTATGTACAGTCACACTGCCTGTGACCTCCAGTGGTAGCAGCTTATACACTGGAGCTCACAGGGCCAGAACAGAACCCTGCTCATCAACCTCAGGAATGCTCTGGGGCTTGGGGATGGCCAAGGTACAGATGCGAAGAAGTGAACTTTCTGAAAGGGCCTGTTCTGCCTAAGATAAAACACAGAGCAACAAAAAAAAGCCAACAGATGCCTGGCATCCAAGATGGGCAGGAAAGTTGCATCCCTGGAACCCGTTGACATAAGAAAGAGCACAGGGAGAGTAATTTCTTGAGTTGGACAGAACGTGAATACAACATTAGCTCAAACCCTGTGATTTGAACTTCCAGAAAAGCCTATTGGGAAGTAAAGTAGATGACAGCTTGCAATAAGGATCTAGCTCCCTCCTAGTGATGACGGAGAGAGACTTTTTACCAAGGCCTGAAGTGACAGAACAAGGGGCAATAGTTTTAAACTCAAAGAGCATAGATTTAGATTAGATGTAAGGAAGAAATTCTTCACTGTGGGGGTGGTGAGGCACTGGAACAGGTTGCCCAGAGAAGCTGTGGATGCCCCCTCCCTGGAAGCCTTCAAGGCCAGGTTGGATGGAGCTTTGGGCAATGTGGTCTAGTGGAGGGTGTCCCTGCCCATGGCAGGGGGGGGTTGGAACTAGATGGTCTTTGAGGTCCCTTCCAACCCAAACCATTCTATGAGTCTATGACTGCCACCAAAAACCAGGTCTTCACTGACAAAGGTGGAAACAGGCTTTCATAGGTTTTAAGTGTTGATCCACTAGTGGTATCAGCAAAGCAAAGGAAAAGGCAGGCAGACTTCCTAAGGAGTCTTGTGATGGGTGAGAGCAGCCTCAGGATTGAAATGGTTGGAGAGAGGACTGTACCCGTTGGCTTCAGAAAAGAAAGCTTCAGTGAAAGGCATGGTGATATCAGAGGAAACCTGTGACAGCAGGAAGATGAGTAGCTGTTCTGCTTGGCTACAGAGATCTGTCCTGGGTAAGCTTCTCTATTGATCAGACCCTTTTAACAGAGCCTGACATTGTTGAGTGGGTTGCACTTGTTTCTGTAGCCTTTAAACATCTGGACTGTGAGCTAAAGAAAGGCAAGGCTTGGTTAATGACTGACACGAGTGCCAGGCGAGCAGAGCCAGCATGTGTTCTGGGAGGTGTAGGAACAGGCATGTCACAGCCATGGTTTTTGCCAGACTTTCATGAGGGCTTTCAGACAAGGCAGGCTCACATAGACTGTTTGTATGTTTGTAGAGCATAGGTAATATACTCATCTGGGAATCACCTGTGCATCGTCCCTTCGTCAGCTGTGAATTTAAGATGATGGAGTCCATCTGCTAACGTGGTCAAGTCTCCAGTCAGATGACATGGCAAAATAGTGTAAAGTGGTCAAACAAAAGTTTTAACCATCTTCCCAAAACAGAGAATCTGCCACTAGTCAACTACCCAAATCTCTAGTACCACCGAGTACTGAGTGGTGGGAGACGCACAAATGCTTTTCCTCCTGCTCAGAGTTCACGGTATGGACAGTGAATTGGGTAAGTGATTGCTGCTGCTGCTGCCCTTGTTCACCGCTCTAATGACTGTCCTGCTCCACGACATGGGCACCTGCCAATCTTAGTCTGCATGGTGGAGGAACTGTATGAAAGGGCTTCCTCATGGAGATACTGCAGAGCATCCTAAGGGGAGGTTTGGACGGCTTGAGAAGTGCCTGACAAGGTGACTGGAGGCTGCCCAGCATGTCTGCATTAAACACAGACGAATCCATGCTCAGCTAGGTGTGGAGCCCAGCGTGGCCAGCATACCTGTCCTTGCGCAGGGGGATGGCCTGATCCAGAAGTTCATCTGGTCCTGTAAGAGACAGACGCCCTCAGGCTGTGGGTACAGGACCCAGCTGTCGCTGGCGTAGCACACGGCGTTATCTGACAGCTTTGCGTCTTCCAACCGCTGCAGCATCTGCTGCACCTGGGCCAGCCTGCGTTATGGAGCGGGGCGCCAGGGGATCCCGTGAAGGAATAGCAGGGAATTGCTCACACAGCAATGGGATTCGGGTCTGGCAGAAGAGTCAGCCCAGTCAGCTAAAGCAGGCATGTACCCACACTCCGAGTTCTGCTGCCTACATACAGATCAACACAGAGAGAGAGGGGTTATGTTCTGACCCCTCTGCCCCCCCTCAAATAATAGGCAATTCTTTTTTCCATAGAACAAAAAAAGCACCAAAATGTTTCTGGTTTTTGTTTTGGTGTTGGGTTTGTTGTTTTTTGTTGGTTGTTTTTTTTTATCTTGGGGTTGTTGTTCACCTGTGCTGGCATGCCAGAACGAACAGGACAGTCTGTCTACCTTCGTTCAGCACCTACCAAATTACAGTGCTCACAGCCTGTGCAGGCCAATTGCAGAGGTCATCCTACGATGGCATGCATGGGGACAGGAATGCGAAAGGGGGGCCGTGGGAGCCCCCCCTCAGATGCAAATCTGAGTACTGCTGAAGCTAAAAAAATTCTTTACTTTTCAGCCCTTGAGTATTCAATGCATATATAGGCAAGCACTTCAAGGAGACTCTGGTTTTTTAAAATCCTTGGAACAAGGAGAGCTAGGGAACAAGAGAGACAAGGCACAGCATTGCATGACATAAAACCCACCTCCTAAGGGATCAAATCTCAAACGTAGGATGTGATGCTACTGAGTGACCCATTCCTACTGCTGACAGGTACCTCGGGATTTTCTTTTCATAGGAAATGACTGTAGACCTTGCTAACACACCACCTTATGAGCTGACCAAAATGGTACACTCCTGAAAGCGTGATGATGAAAGGAGCATTTTGCCTTCCAGGGAAGTGAGCACTAACGCGCAACAGCACAAAATGCCTCTGGAAACAATGGCAAACAGTCGGCTTGCCATAATGAAATTTGTGAAGGAAATGGGGAATGATTACTTGACATTTGTGTGTGGGGAGGAGATATTAATTAGCTGATCTTCCTCCAGTCACCAACAATGACAATTTCTTTTGTGTCCAACTATTAACACAAATTTTAGTGTGATTTGACACATACAGATTTTGCCCAGGTTTTTGACTGGGAAGTCATGCTAATTAAAAACAACAACAACAAAAACAAAAAAACTAGTAAAAAAAATGAACAACTGTATTGTATTCATGTTTGCCTTTGTGGGGGGGGAGGGCAGGGAGAAAGGGGAGAAGTAGAAAAGGAACATATCATTGCTCCAGAACAGCTTTAATTCCCTTCTATTACAGCTCTTCCCTTCCTGTGAGAATCAAAGTTCTTTCCAAATTGTTAATGAAAGAAAAATGCCCAGTGGGGACCACAGCCCCATCGTGGAACAGATCAGGAAATGGCAGAAGGAGGTGGTCTGCCCATGTCACAGGCTTTTATGGCCACTAATGCGAAAAGATGGCATCTAGAAAATGACAAAAATTAAAAGGAATATGCGGGATAAAAAGAATATAGCATAAGGGCTAATCTCCTGCCAATCAGATGAGGTATGAGGAAAATGTGGTGAATATGACAGAGTTTTGATGTTGTTAGGAGTCATCTGCTTCCAGCACTGCGACTGGCCAACCCAGGGCAGCTCCTTCAGACAGCGCTCTGCCGCAGGAGAGGTGACCTCGCAGGACAGGGTTTGTATGAGCTATGGCAAAAATAATGAGGAGTATCGTGTAGTCTGTAAGAAATTAAAACTATCACTGCCAGTGAGAAGTTTCGATGAGTTACTTTTATAAGGGAGGGGGTAGAAGGAGGATTTCAAAAGCACTGTTACTACTAGAAATTTATCTACCTTAATATTTACTAGAACAAAAAAGTAGGTAGGAAAGGATGAAGACAAACAAATGAGGATTTCTTTCTTTTTCTTTCTTAGCAAAGACAATCGTAAGAAAGAATTGAGAGAGGGAACTAAACCATCACTTCAGCTGTTAATTTTAAACAACGTCAGGCACATTTTAAAAGAAGTTTTCAGCACGTTCCTGAGAAAAAACCTCATAACCACATTGGTGCCAACTGAGTTGCAGTAACAATGGAAAAAATCAGAAAGTCAAACCAAGGAAGTGAAGAAATTTTGGCAATGACAGTGATGGAGTTAGTTTGATTTACTCAGAAAAAGCGTAGGTTTGAACCTGCCACACTTGTTCTCCCATAGATTTTAAGTGCAACCAACTGAAATGTGCATGGTAAATAAGAACACTTGTCAATTTATGCCCCATCCTCAGTACAGGCATTGAATTTTCCAGCTGTTTCACATCCCTTTAATTAGTGAAACAAAATCTGAATAAATTATGAGTAAAACCTGCATGTTATTTTCTGTGTTTCTTGGGGCTGCAGAATTCGTGTTAGCCCTTTCCAGCATGAAATTAGATCTGGTGTGCCTCTGTAGTGTCGAGCACACGATTCTCTGTTTCTCACTGCTATAACATAATACAAATCTCAAACAGTAATTGAAGAGAGACAAATGACAGCTTTTAAAAAGTGCATCTAGAAATAAATTATACGCGTTTTGAAGATAAGGAAAAACAGTCACAAACATTTCGTAGAACATGAAACACTTTGAGGGCTGTAATGCATTAGCATAACAAAGTGGTTGACTTCAAGTAAAGAGTTTTCTCATTTGCAAGCTTGTTGTTGATACTGTCAGCTAAATACAGTTAACGGGCAATAAACTGGCGCATACTTGGTCTCCCTTCTGATGGGCTGTTTTACATCTTTTACAGAGCTTCCAAGTAAGTTTCTAATTTGTAGAAAATGAGTAAGACACAAAAATATAGAGCTATGATATATTATACACTGCTTCTTTTAGAAATCTGTTAGGAGTGGGCTATTCAATGCTTAACCAAAGCTGATATATTTAAACTATAAGCAGTAGATAGAGACACTGATATTCACCTTAACAGGGTTTACTGACCTGGGAGGCAGAAAGCAATGTTCATCCATAGGAAGTCAGTGTGCGCGTGGCCATGTATGTTCCAAACACTTCAATATCTAGCAATCTTCCTATCATAGCCTCACTTGCAAAACGACAAGCTTATTCTTTTAAACAAAAAAAGTCTGAAAGACAGAAAAGTCTTTTTAAATGGCTGCAGAAACCCAGGGTATTTTCATTTATATATTGTCTGACTAGCTAAGGTTATCTCAGAGCTTAGTAACAGACCTTGCAGGAAAAAAATTCCTGCTCATACTCAAGCAATCACCAGACAACATTCCTCTTGTATGAAAATAATATACCTTTAATTTATTTACAAGACTGACCAACTGGATGAAGTGGCTGTACTTCAGAAGCACTGCAAGAGCTTTCATTAGTGAACTGTGTCACTATTCATATGTCTGTATTTTCTTGATATCAGTTATAAAACATACAATCAAATGAATCATGAAAGGGTTGTGAAGAATGAGATTAACAGGAATGTACACAGCAATTAGACAGAAGTTAAAAGAAAAAAAACAATTAAAATCTTTCTGTACCCACTTTCAAAAATGTAATTTTAAAAAGTGAAAATTGGGGTTTTTTACTACTAAGTAGATAATATGAATGGACTGATTTTTTGACTTCACGTCAACATCTACAGTAAAAGCCAGTATGTCTCAAATTTGCATGCTAGCTAGTAACATCTGTCAATTGTACAAAAGTTTAATAGATAACAAATTCTTCTGGGAGCTTCGACATCACTAAGTGGTGAAACTTGTATGACATTAAGATAAGAAAATATAATTATATTTCTTACCTTCTGGCCAGCCATTTGCAACAACAAATTAAGCAGCTGTTAATAATTTCTGTCATTTTCTATCTCCCATAAAAGTGCATGTAAAAAAATTCACAGAGGTGCTAGGTAGCATACAATTACAAGAGAAAGTCTTGGTTTCTGATACATTCAATTTGCTAAATTAATGCACTAAAATGAAAGATAAGATGCAGACATTGTGGTATCAGTTCTTTATCTTTGGTAAAATGTTTTCATTTTATTATAGCCGTATTTGCTCTGATATCCATTTTGTGCATGGTCTGCTATTATTTAAACCAACAGGAAACATTTAAATGGATATAAACAGTATCAGTGTATTATTTAGTACATTCATGACTTTCTTCATACATTCTTTGAGAATGTTGCTAGCATATGGGGAAAATGAGCAAATGCTACGAACTATTATGATTTACTCCTGGTTTAACATAATACTTTTACTAGTTCTTGCCATTAGGAAAAAACACTTTGTTTTGCTTTTAAAAGAAAGGGATCAATATGACTCTAAGAACAATAAATTCTAAAAATCTGAAGTAAAAATATCAAGTATTTTGTACTTTCTTACAAATGCTAAAATAGAAAATTACACTGGAACTGACTTAAAATTTGATACTATGACCCATCTAAGTAAACAACAAAAAAGGACCACAGAGAACATCAGCAATTGCTCCAATGAGTTCCAGCAACGGTCAGTAAGCGATTATCGTCTTTACTGCCTTAAGAATCCATGTCTGACTCTCTCTCACCACTTCTAGCAGTATTAGGAAAAAAAAAAAAATAAAAAGAAAAAGGAAACCTAGTTTTAAAGCAGCACTCTCCAGTGACAAATCATACAGCAAAGTCACATTGGGTTCTGGGTGGTCTTTGTTAGACTTGAACGTATTAACGATGCAAACTTGACCATATGAACCTAAGTTACACATACACAGTTATGCCTCCAAATAGCTACTAATTACACTAAGTCAATTTGGCAAAGTGAGAGAGTTCAATATCCCTACACTTGAAATATGCAGATGGTGCTGCATTCACGCAAAGAATAAGTTATGTTACCACAGTTCATACGTAGGGACCCTGAAACAATTCCATCACAAAACCAATCTTTGCAGGTACTTTTTATATATGCAATTCAATATGAATACTGGAAACCTTTGGAATTCTGATTTTGATAGAGATTAAGGTCTAAAATTTTTCTAGGTTCTTGTTTCAGGTCTTTTTGTTGTTGTCTTTGTTATTTTACAATGTGGCAAGCAGGCGATGGTAAGACATTCCACGGGTATAGGCTTGGGTCTATTCTGCTGGCTTTATTCAGACGAGCCATCCTTAGTCACACCAGCAGTGACACTGGACAAAACAAAAACAAAAAAACAAAAAACAAACTCACAGGGGCAGGATTGAGGTGCCAATATAAAAAAAAACAAACCAAACATTCACATTGTGTCTAAGCTCACATCTCAATTCTTCAACAGTTAATTCTTGGTTTTGGAAATAAAACCTAGGTAACAGTCAAAAATGCAAGTGACACCATACTGACCCATTCTTTGACACAGTATTATTATTTTCAGTACCTCAGTATCAAGAACAAAACAAATGTGAAGCTGCAATTACTGTAGAAGCAAAGTCTAATATTCCAATGATTTCCAATGAACATGGCACTTTCAAATTTAAATTAAGTTTAAATTTTAACCTCTGAATTCACTAACAAGACTATTTATAAGGGTATAATGAAAAACTGCCCCTGAAGAGCACAAGAATTAAAAAAAAAAAAAGTTCTTTATTATTAGAAAGTGATAAAAAAAGGAAGACGCAGAAATGGGGAGTGGAGTAATACAGTTTCAATACATGTACTTGCACCAGTGAAAATCATGCTCTTAACGAGTCACTGATAACTCTGTCACCAATGACTCATGGTCTTTACCCACGTACAAACGTAGTAAGCCACTTCCCACTGCTGCCGTGCCCACATAGATGCAACACACACATTAAAACGCAACAAACTTAGTGCCTGACTGTCCCAGATGCTGAGCACCCTCAGCTCCCGACAGGCCCCTCAGTCTAAACCAAAGCATAATCCTGACAATAATTTAGTGGTCAAAGTCTTAAGAATTTAAAGAGCCTGTCACTTTTTTGCTTTCTTTGCTTTTTTCAGTATATCACACTTTTTTCTGTTAGGACGCCGGCATCTTTCATCAATGCTCGGTATACATTCATAATGCCATACTTCTTCCATTTTCTCCACGGGGTAAACTGCCTCCACATAATGACGGATCAGTCTCAGTCTGATAGGATCGAGCTGTTTTTTGTTACAAGCACCTGAATGGTTGTATTGCATTCTGAGATTCTCCGGAGTAAAGAGTTCGGGAAAGAGTCTTACAAGAAGCCTGGCAGCAAAGTTGCCAACCGACAGGCTCTGCTGCACTATCTCTCTTACCTCCTTATCAGACAGCAAATACAGAGAAGGCACAGGGAAGTCTGGATTAGGAACCACGAGTTCATCGAGTGGTATCTTGCAAAAATCCTTGCTGCTTCTTTCCGGTGGCAGCGGCGGCCCTTCAAATTCTTCTCGAAACCTCTCGGGGTTTATTGCATAGCTGAGAAATTCCCTCCTGTCGGGCCCCGGCATGTGGATTTTCCGTTGCTGTTGGTACGTGCGCCTTTGCTCCGTGTCTCTTCGCCGACACCTCTCGTCAAGCTTCCCAACAAACTCCAATGTCCACACTCTGTCATTCTTTGCTCTGGGGTACAGTATCTGCACATAATGTCGAATTAATTTAATTCTAGTGGGGTCGAGCTGTTTCTTGCCTAAAGATCCACTACAGTTATATTGCTTCCGTAAATTTTCATGCGTAAACAGTTCAGGAAATAAGAGAACAAGCAATCGAGAGGCAAAGTTGCCTATGGAAAGACTGCTTTCATATATGCTTTTAATCTGTTCTTTGTTCAACAGGTAATCTGAGACAGGGACATCAAAATCGGGAGGGGGAAAGTCAAGTTTGTCAAAGTCTATGGGTACAAGCCAAATTTTTTTTGAGCGCCTGCCAGGTTTTTCATATTCAAAACTGTCTTCGACTTTTATGATTGATACATCATCCGGTAAACTAGAAGAGTCGTAACAGTCATCTCTCATCTGATCACATTCACTTCCATCCATATACGTATTTTCAAGCTCATCGTTTATTCGCTGAACGCATTGCTGCAACCAAGCTTCTTCTTCTTGCACATCTGGGAAGTAAATTTCAGTGTACCTACGGATTATTTGAAGCCGATGAGGATCCAGCAGCTGTTTTCCAGAGTCTCCAAAGCAGCTGTACCTTTCAGCTAATTTTCTGTGGTCAAAGAGTTCCGGAAACAATCTATGTAACAAAAAAACAGAAAATTCCCCCGGAGAAGAAGCTTCATCTAAAAATTCATTGAGATCCTGAGCATCCAGCATGTAATCTGAGGCAATGGCAGTACTCCTGTCCAAGGACAAAGCTTCCTCCTGCTCTTTATCCTCCATAAAATGAGAGGATTCGACCTGCTCAGTCTCATAAAAACTGGATGATTGCACGTTCTGCTGACTGTTTTCCATTTCCCTTTGAGCCCAAAATCTATTGAAAAAGTCATTGACTTGAGGCAAACACTCCACCTGCCACACAGCTGTATTCTTCACAGAAGGATAACAAACTTCCACATAGTTACGGATAAGCTGCAGATGAAGGGATTCAAGTTTCCTTTTGTTGAGAAAGCCGCATGCACTGCAGCTTCTGCTGAACTCATCGTCACTGAAGAGCTCTGGGAAGAGCTGCACCAGCAACCGGCAAGCCAAGTCTCCGCCCGACGTGCTTTGATCCATGATTTGTTTGAGCTCCGCAGAAGTCAGCTGGTACTCCGGCGGAGGCTTGAAGTCTGCAACGGACTCTGCCGGACTGACTTGCTTTTTAATTCTGCTAACCTCCAGAGACAACAGGTCAACTTTACTGTGAAGCTGAGTCATGTTGGTATTGAGGGTGTTAAGCGTGTAAAACATTTTCTGTATCAAAGAATATATATTTGGGTCAGAATCTGCAGCGGCCGCCGCTACGGCAATGGCTGCAGCCGAGTCCCTTTTGCGTTGATCGTTCAAAGTCCGAAGATGCGAGGGACTGCTGGGGTTGATTTTTTCAAACAACTCGTAAGAAGTGAACTGCTCTGCTCCTGGTGGGTTCTTCTTCTCTGTGATTTTGTGTGAGATGCCATAGAGAGGTTTTTTATAAGACGAAGTGGTTATGTCACTGAAGGATTCTTCTTCACAGAGCCACGTTACGTTGGCATTCTTGTTCTTGTTTGGCTGCTCTGCATTTACCTGAGTGGGTGAGCCAGTATCTCTGTTCTTCATGTTTGAAAGGGGGCCCTTTGAATGAATAAATATTGTATTAGTAAGACTGCCTTAAAAATATATAGCTATAAATATATGCCCCTTAAGCAGGCATTGTTACATAAATATGCAAAGTCAAATTTTCTCCAGAGGACTTAGTTGTGTTAAATAAATCAAAATTAATAAATTCACTAGGAAAAAGAAAATCACAGTAAAGTACTAGTTAGGTGTTTGGGGGGGGGGGGGGGGTGGGGC
>VXBL01003492.1:250665-267199 GCA_013400195.1 Aramus guarauna | reverse complement strand
GGGGGGGGTTTGGCTCATGGCTTTCTCCATGGAACAGAAATGCAATAATAAACCTTCGTACTCTTTACCCACAGAGCTCTAAATACTGTCCCAAATTAAGTATCAATATGCTTCACCTTGCACATGAGGACCTTGGGCTGTAGAGAATTTGGGTGGCAACAAGTCAGCAGCAGAGCCAAGAATAGAATCTAGATTTTCTGACTCCTAGTCCTGTGACTTCGCCACTGCCTCCAACAACTGCACTTAATGTTCCAGCACTGCCTTTAGGTTAGCTTTTGAAAATACCACAAAAGCTGTAAGACACCAAAATTGTGTTTATTCTCTTCTTTCTGATGTGAAAGGTTTCTACAGGCTTGATTTTTTTTTAATCTTTATAATGGTGTATATAACTTGCTCCTAACCAAGTTCTAAGAATGACTGTAATTTTTTTAAAAGCATTCTATTTAAATAATAAAAACTTAAAACCAAAGTGAAAAGTACCTTCATATTAACTTTTTCAAAAGGGAAGTCTAAGATTTCTTTATTTCTGAAAGGCAGGGAAGTTTAGACTCATGGGTTTCTAATTTTTGAAGTTATTTATATAAAAACAGTAATGAGCTCTTAAGGAATTAATGTTCTCAGTAATTTCTAACTCTTCCTCATTGCTTGAAATTGGAAGCAAGCATTTTCATCAATTCACAGCAAATATGCAGGGCTTGGGTGGGTTGGAAACACATGGATATTGCAAATAATTCTTAGGAAGTTAGGTAGATACAACAGAATCAAACTCCAACATACAGAATTCAAACATGAGAAAACACTCACAGATTTTAGAGAAGAGTGTACTGAAACATTTTTCTTGGCTTCTTCCACAGAACATTAATTAGATAAAAACACAGAATTTGCATTCGAGTATTAAAACAAATGGAACACAGACTTGAGGTCTGAGCTGAGAGCCACAAGCAATTTGAAATTCTAGTGAAGACCTCCACTACGTCCTACAGTGAGGAACTTGAATTAAAATTCCCTTCTGAAAAAACAGAACTGTAACACTCATGAAATTAATCTAGTCCCTATGTGTACTCACACTTGGCATCTGCTTACTGCAGTGACAAATTGAATCTAATTACTTTTTAATTTCTAATGCAACATATACTCAAAAGAGGCTCAGAAAGAACAAGCTGGTTTCCATTCCAAGTTTAGAAACCAGCAGACTCAATTAAATTGAAGTTGTGTTCCCAAGTTCTGCTCTCACTCACATGATACAGCCCTACACATGAAACCTTGTGTTTTCACAACCAAAGCTGTGTGGATAGACAGATGATAAAATGAAAGCATAACACAAAGGCAATATATATCACAGTGCGTCAAATCCCTAGCTGCAGTGGTGCCTAAGTCACCTGACTTCCACATCCCATTTAGAAGACTGTCCCTCCAGTCCCACTCATATTAAAGCACATTTGCCATGAGGACAGCAAGAAACCTGTAACACCATCAGCTATTAAAGGGTGACTTACCCCAGCAAGAGGCAATATACCCTGACTAAATCAGCTCTTTGTGACTCGTAAAATACCAGAACACAAGAGATTGCATTGTGAGCAGACTGCGATGCACATTGGGACTGAAGTCATCATACACCACCTGCACTTGTCAGTGGAAAACAGAGGTATTTCAGGTGTAACAGAGCTCTCCCAAATAGACATCACCTGAAAGCAGGTCATGAAACTCTCCACTGACAACAAACACAGTTCTGCTCCCCAGTCAGACATCCAGACTGAATTACAAATTTCTTTCACTGTTTTAGATCAAAAGAACAAAACAAAACTGTGATTCCGGAGAATACATTTCTTACACTTACAGTGAGACCTGCTACCCAAATAGCTAGCTCTTCCATTAACACTACTCTTTGCAGAGACCAGTCCAAATGTTCCCTCACATACAGAGGATGATAGTATGATGCATTCAGTTCTTTCTCTACTAAATAGCTTGCCACAGGCCACCAGTCGTCTGTCGGTTCTCGTCAGAAGCCCTGCTGCACCTTTTCCCTAATTACTTATATAATAAAACTTGGCAATGTAGGGGGTCACTTCTATTAATATAAACACAGAGCCAGGGCAAAGCAATATTAGACTGTATTAAAGAGCACAAATTCATTGTCTTAAGTACCTTACTGCGCTTTGACAGCGAGTATTGTGAAAGTTTGCATTGTGAGTTTTGGACGCGGTGCTCTGGAGCAGGAGAAGCGCTCACGCTAAGCACTAACTACAGCGGATCTCTGCTGCGAGAGCAGCACAACTTCTGGCCTTTCACTAACGCCGTTCACAGTGTTTGGATCTGGTTGTGGGATGGATTTGGTTATCTGCGTTTCAGAAACACATAATCAGTGTTCAACTAACAGATGACAACACATTTGGGACTAAATTTACGGATTTTCTATTTCAGATGCATTCTCGTTTTCTTTCCTTTTGCTTTTAATTATCTTGTCTTTAAACAGCTTCCATCTGGGAATAGCACTAGCCACAGCATAAATACATGGCTTTTCGTAAATTCTCCAATTAAACTAGTATTTAATATTTTTAATTAGCTTTCTGTAACACTGATCTTTAAACATCCGTGTATTTCAGATCATACTACACTGATGTAAGATGATAAGATTTAACGTATCATCAAAAAATAAGCAAAGATATTGTTCTATGAGACTCAATATAAATAAGATAGTGCTGTTTTTTATATTAGATTTTCACAGCAAGTTTTTATATTATACATGTTCTTTGTATATTTGTGGTATTTTGGTAAATATCAACCAATGGAAGTAATTGTGAAATAGTCTCTCTAAGCCAAGTTTTAAAAGTTGTTTAGTTATTGCTCTGCTCAGAGCTAAAGTCTAGCTAATTTATGACCTGTATTATGCTTAACAAAGTCTAAATATCTGTAAGTATACAGAACATAATATTCTAGCATATGAGTAAAGAAGAATAAATATATGAGCAACAAACATATAAAACGATTCTATCAAACACATGAGAACTTGGAAATGTCTTACACAATTTTTTTAAACTTACAATCTTCTACACTTTTTTTTTTAAAGAGAATTATGAAAAATGTATTTCTGGTTCTGAAGTGACAATCACAATTTTTTAAAAAAAGTGAAATGTCTTCTGATAGAAAGTCATTCAGTAATATAATCACCAGCAGCCCAATAGTACAGTTACATAACATAAAGTTATGTACATAAAGTACAGCTCTGCTTATGTCATACATAGATGCCTATGTGATGTGTAGTAAAAATACAGTACAAGCACACTATTCTCAAAAATAATTAACATTTTGTCCTCTGTTTAAACAGAAATAGTTTATGAAGTCATCAACTAAACCAAAATACTGGTACTAGAAAAATAATTAACTTTAAAAATATTGTTAGGATTGAGGATGATTTCTGGTTGGTTATTTAACTAAACATGCTGATTCATTTGGGTCAGTCAAGAATAAATTTTATCATTAAATCATTGTTACTGGGTCACTTTCTGATTTTATAAGTTCAAAGTTATAACTCAGTTCAAATAAATTTAAAAAATTATTAAAGGCAAACAGCATACAGTAAAATCTAAAGCAAGCACAATTCAGGACCATTACGAAGCTCTTTTAAGAATCTGAATGTCAGAAAGACAGTTGTAAAAAGAAAAAGAGAAAGGAAAAGAAAGAAACCGTGTAATAAGATTAAAACCTACCTACCACAGGCATTCAGGGAAAAAAAAACAGCCCCAAGAAGTCAGAGAGGTGACAGTCAAGAAAAAGAAATATGAAGAGCTATGGCTAGAAAGGAGAAATGAAATGCACAAATACAACATGGAATAACTGGCTAGGTAGCAGAACAGCAGAAAAGGATATGTGCATTAGAGTAGGTCATAAACTAAATATAACCCAGGGCCTGAAGTTATTCAAAAGAGGATGAATTTGAATCTAGGTTATTTTAATAAAGTGCTGAGTATGAAAAACAGGAGGTCACTATACTGCTGTAGAGGGTGTTAGAAGAGATGTGACTATCCAACACTGGGCATTACCCTTTCAGGAATCTCAAAGAGAACAAAAATATAAGGTGACTCCTAAAGAACTGAAGAAACAGAGTTTTAGTCTTGGAAAAGAAGGGCTGAAGGTGGACAACATCACACCAATTTTCCCATGTGCAGACTTTTCTAGGAACAGATGATCACTGCTTTCCCTACTGAAAAGAACAAGGACAAAAAGAAACTTGCTCAGTTTCAGCAAAGATTAATGAAAATTTCCAATTGCTAGAGTGGTGAAACACTAGAACAGGTTAACAGAAGAGACTGGACATCTCCTTCCTGGACTGGACATGGATTGTCACAAGCGGGATGCTGCACCAGAAGTTGTAATACATTCTGCTCTTGATATGCTGAAGTCTTTCTTCTGCATCCTTGCATTTTTTATCTTTCGAGTAATACACAAATTTATACTTGTCTCACTGACATCAAAATCTGTGTCACAGAAGGAAGAATTACAGCCCTGAATCTACCACTGAGGATCCAGCTGAAGGACTGTGTGACATGAGAGGGACTGTAATCAGAGTCACGCTCAGTTAATCCAAATCACTACCTGCTCCTACATTCTCTGACAAACAACAAAAATATACTTCACATGAATGAATTAGCCTGTAAGTGTATTTCATAGATATGATTGCTCCCACGTTATTTAAAGAAATACCCAGACAAGTAATGTGTGCAAACTGGGTTAAGATTAGCCATATTTGACTCAAACTCGTTACTAATGCAAATCTAGTTAAATGACTTGCATTTTGCTTATAGTAGCAACGAATTTAGCCTGTGAAATATGAACAGAAAAATCACACAGTCATGTATAGAGAAGTCACCTCTTGTGTAAAGCGTCTTTTCTTCACACTGGGTAAGACATCTTGCTGGCTCCCTGAACCATCACAACCAAGTGAGGTCTGTTTCCGTTTGTTGGAATCCTGTAGGCAAGTAACTGCGCCATCCAGTGAGTGTTTCTCAGCAGATCTGGATGTTACCGAGCAGTCTAGAGCTTCATCTTCATTTTCTGTTTCTACTTTCACAATATTTTTTTTAGGAATTTTTACTGGAAAAAGAGAAGGTTTAGAAAGATAAAGCACTCTCTCCAGAAAACCACGACACCCTTAATACAATCTTTTGTGGTTTGTTTCTTTTTATGAAAATGTGTTTTGCAGAACATAATTATTTTTTATGACTTGTATGGTAAGTGTATGCTGAGGCCACCCCAAAGTCAAGTTCTTATTATGCTGGGAACCATTCAGTCATCCAGTAAATCACACTTTTTTCCCCAAAGAAGAGTCTAAAGTATAAACAAATAAAGTTACAGTAGGAAGAATTTTTTTGAGGGGGAGGAAGGACGTAGAGCAGAAAATATGAGTAACGAAGATAACGGTGTATTTTAGATAGCTTTTTAAAAAACATTAATGTAATTTGTCTTGATCCAAGTGCACTCTTTATCAGGTTACAAAGGCTTTCATTTAACAAGTATTTTTGACTGATCATAAATTACACAAAGTATAATATTTTACCTTCATCATCATCAGTGATTTCAGCTGAATTCATCTTCTATTTCACTAAAGAACAAAACAAAAATACAAAGATATATATCAGCATCTTCTGGAATCAGGAAATACTTACATCTGTTTTTATAATTACTTTATATCTAGAGCCATTGGGCATTAACAGCCCATGGATAATTTCCAATCTGTGCATTTGTAGAACCTAGCTATTTTAAACAAATTTCATGGCCATCTATAGACCTGTCAACATGCAAACTATATTGCAGACTGCATACGACAGCTAGGAATGTATTTAAAACTGTATGTCTTTTTCTGGCATGGAGAAAAGTAAAAGTCATTTTAACCTTCTCTCTAAAGTATCCTGGCAGCATATAAACGGAAGTCAACTGTATTAAACTCTCCATCCTGCACCAAGTCACTACTTATTACAGTCCAATGTTTTTATATTGTCATTGTGGGTGACCCGAAGTCATCACAGACAGAAAACTCATCATAAAGTGGAATATACATGCTGGAGTAAGTTTTCATTTGAAAATCTTTGCTCTCTTCATATGGATTGCATCGATTCAAGCAGAGCAATCTGTAACTACTTTTTTTCTGTCAGCCTCTAAATAATGTAAGAATGTTTTTTTGTAAGGAAAAACAAATATATGTATCATTCTAGCATGACTTTAGCATTACTTCTCATGTGGAAGACTCAGTTGTATTTCTGTTTTCTTGAAAACTAATTTTGCAAATTACTTGAGGGCAAACATCAATCTGTGGACACGTTCCTAAAAGATATTCTGAATCTTTTAGAGATCTACAAAGCAAACAACCTAATCAGATGTCACTGACTGTTACAGGGCACACAGCTGCAAACAGACACTCTCAACTGGTAAACTGGTGACTGGTAAACTGTCACACGCCAGTCATGCTCATCTACACACAGCATTATGTTTACTTGGCCCCAGAATATTATTAATTCACATTTTCCACAGTTAAATTCTTCTTACAAATAGTTTACTTTCAACTGTTCCTGCCTATCCTTTAGCCAAGATCTGAAATCAAGGCAGGTTTCTCTCTGGCTGGAGCAAGTGAATAAAGCAACCAGTCAATCAAAAGTACATACAGCCCAGGAGTGGGAATTATAATGAAATTTAAAAGAGAGATGAGGAGAGAAAGACAGAGCGAATCTGTTTTGGAGGGGAAAAAAAGTCCCTACCTTACTTTCGAATACTGTCCAATAGAATTATTTTTTTAAATCTCAAAATATTGTTAAAAACCTCTGCAAACACTTGACTACTGTATAGCTATGGTAGTTACGAGTATTTTTTCATCAGTAACTGATGGGTGTTAATGTATGAGACCCCATTCAGGGTAAGATTTTGTAGGATGGTACTACAATGGGTAGCACACACACCCAAACAGAAGATGCATGGAGTTGTAAAATCAGCTCATACTGGGCCACTCTATAAGCCAAAATATCCTCTGATGTGCCACTCTTCAACGTGGCCCCTACACATAGCCTTATAAAGGGCATCCTTAACAGGATAACATGAGATTGTTTTCATCATCATGTCACCAAAAAAGTCTCTCTCAGTTGGACGTAGAGCTACTACAAACCTCTTACATATCTACTCCTTTACCCACCATAATCCTCTATTTCAGGACTTGCATTTATTAACTGATCCACATATGAATTATGCCAGATTATAATCACTTCACTTAAACTTTGTAAACTCTGTAAAGACATAACAGCATGAAATGTAAGTGGCCCACACCAACTTCTAAACCACCTTATAAGCACTGGTGGGGGTTAATAGCCACTCTTACTAACTCAACATTATTTATGAATTTAGACACAGCCACTACAGCTCTTCATGAAAAATCCTAAGACCGTGTCTTTCATACAGCACCATCAAAAAGCTACACTGGACCTTAAGAAAAGCACCTAGTAGTAAACGTTCGTATTTTGCCCTGATATCCCAGATACATCGACATTCGGTTTCTAGATCTTTCTTACACTTCTCCATACTGTAGTAGGCTTAGCTCTGAGGGATGTGGTACAAGACCAACGTGTGTCAGTGTCCTGTTTTCGGCTGGGATAGAGTTAATTTTCTTCCTAGTAGCTGGTATAGTGCTGTGTTTTGGATTTAGGATGAGAATAATGTTGATAACACACTGATACATTGACTGTTGCTAGGCCATGTTGATACCAAGCCAAGGACTTTTCAGTTTCTCATACAGCCCCATCAGTGAGTAGGCTGCGGGTGCACAAGAAGCTGGGAGGGGACACAGGTAGGACAGCTGACCCAAACTGGTCAAAGGGATTTTCCATACCATATGACATCATGCTCAGTATGTAACTGTGCGGAAGCTGGCCAGGAGTTCAGACTGCGGCTCTGGAACTAGCTGAGCATCGGTGGTCTGCGGGTGGTGAACAATTGTGCTGTGCATCACTTGTTTTGTATATTCTTTTATCATTATTGTTATTATTGTTGGTGGTGTTATTATTATCCTCTGCCTTTTCTGTTCTATTAAACTGTCATTATTTCAACCCACGAGTTTTACTCTTCCCCCCCCTCCCCCAATTCTCCCCCATCCCACCGGAGGGGGGTGTGTGTGAGCAAACAGCTGTGTGGTTGTTTTAGCCACTGACCAGGTTAAACTACGACAGTCGGTGCTCAAGAAGTGTGACACAGAGTCTGTTTGTGAGGGCCTGAGGTGACAGTAAGCACATCAGCCCATACCACCACAGAATATTCTGCAATGGAGATCAAAACGGTTTTCCAGATAGTCCTAGACTGCTCTATTAGAGCAAAACATTAAAAGATGGTAAACAGGGTCAGAAGAGAAGAATCTAAAGGTGGCGGTGGGGGGCAACAACACAAAATATTTAGGAGGGTATCTAAGGAATTATATTTTCCTTCTAACTCCTGCTACAACTGCTATTCAAATAGGAAGAATGCTTTAGGACAATTCCTCTGAGAGAATACAAGCAAACTGGAAGGAGAAGATAAATGAGGACCTGAATAGCCACTCTAAAACTGGAAAAAGTGAAAACTAAAGCAAAGTGCATATCCTGGTTAACTTTGTAAAGGATGCAACAGCAGGAAGACCAAAGCTATCCCAAACTCAAATAGTCAAAACACTGTTTCACATATTTGAAGAAAAAAATTTTTTTTTTGTTTTCCAAAACTGCCAGAATTCAGCTAAAAGCGAATAGTTCATCAACGAATGGACTCGAATCAATGAGGCCTGGAAACACTGCGTTTTGTATTTGAACTCTTTGGTGCCAAACAAAGCATGAGCTACAACCTTTTTGGTTTTGGGAGCCCTGGTAATCTCTCTCTCATTATCTGGTATCTGATCTTCTTTGTGAGATTTGTAAGAACTTAAGATATTATGAGAAAATGAAGCACATATAACAGCTTCTGTCAAGAGACAGGAGTCAGCTGCCCCTCTGATTTCCTGCCCCATAGTCCCACCGGTTCCCTTGGTCAAGCATGGGTGCCCACCTTAACCTTCAGTGAGCTCTGCCAGCTTGATAAACTGACAGAAAGCAATTCACTTCTTTCTTTGCCAGGTTACTTTTCTTCTAATTCAGAGAGGTAAACGGTAAGGCAAGTAATCAGACCCCGCTCAGGAGCATGCATGAGGTTTGGGATGGAAAGGAAGAATTAAAATCTCTCTCATACAGCCAAGCCAACTAGCTTGGTTGAACTGTTTCATGAAACTTCACTTATCACCTATTTACACCACTAACTTGCTACAAATTTGAGTTGCAATGGACTCACAAGTGGGTAGTGAGCAGACACAGAGATATCAACAGAGCAATTTGTATCATTGCTTCTCTAAGGAATGAGGTCCGATGGGTAAGGGGAAGCCTGCAGGTGTGTGTGTGCATGTCCATGCATGTGTCTGTGTGCATGTCCATGCATGTAAGCCTGTCTATGTAAGGTTAAGAATAATTTTGTTGATTGTTTAAAGTCTATTAATGATAAAAAGCTTCAGATTCTTTAAAATACTGTTTGCAGGGAATCAGTACTTATGAATAACAATACAAGACGCAGCAGTGTCAAAAGCTGTTCTGAGGTAGCATTCTGCACCAGATTGTGAGACTAAACTAAGCTGGGGAAAAATTAAAAAAAAAAAAAAAGACTTTAAAAAAAAACTTAAAAAAAAAAGAAGACTTAAAAGAACTTGGGACAAAACAGTACAAAAAGCAATCAAGTAAGAAATCCATCCAGTAAAGCAAAAACCTGACAGTTGTTCCTTGTTATGCTGAGTATATATATTCTAAACATATTTTATTCTTACCTTATATATCTTATTTCAAAACAGAAGATGAATATAGTTATCACCCTTAGCCTAATACGGACTCGATGCTATCTACAGGACAGCAGTGAGCTGGTTCTAGGAAGGGGTGAACATTCTGTGCTGAAGTTGGGAGACCAGGTCTGCAGCCGTGACTGGCTGAGCAACCAGCCTTGGCAGTTTTATCTTGCTGGGATACAGACGGATGCTACTTTCTGGTGAAAAGAGTAGTGGAAGGAGGATTCCAAAACATGCCAAACACCTACAACAGCAGCTACATCAACAGCCAGATCCTGATCCTAATGAAGCCGGTTGATGCTGTAGCCTAAGCACCCGTATCTCTAAATTTTAGCTGAAACTTCTTGTATTTCCACCTGAACTGGCCAAAAAAAACATGCTTTACAAAATATGAATATAAAACTTAAACTTCAAGTTTTAGGATTTGGCTTGTAAATATTTTAATTCATGAACCAAGTTATTTTAGAAGCCTTTTCTCTGGGTTCTTTGGTTTCTACCTTGTGTATAGCTAAATTCCAAAGTATGTGTGAACAGTTCAGAAACACCTAACGAAACAGGCATACAATAGGTAAATTAACACACTGTTTCTCTATGCTTATGCTAAAACATGGGCAAAACACTCAGAAAGAATAACTCTTATAACCCTGATGATGGATCCTACGTTTCTGAACACTAACAATGAAGCAAAAAGCTGATACTCTCACTTTTTCTTCAAAAGGGACTCTGCTTTTCATTAATCACAGTTTGTTTCTAGTACAGTCATTAGCTAAACCTGACATAGGATAAACAGAAATATGTGTAGCACTTGGACAAATTCAACAATCAAGGAAGAAGAGGTAAACAGGCCCCACCCTCACATTGCCAATATTTCATCTATTGAGAATGGTCTTCTTGTAAACAGTATGCAATTTATAATTTATGTGCAATTAATGTCTCAAAATAAACACCTTGCTGATGTATTAGCATATACTCACCTTCCCATCTAAACTGCCTTGATAGCTACTAGTGCTGGTACTGTACAGATACCTGTGCTGAGCCACTGGTAGGTGTCACGCAACGGAGCCTGGGAGATGCCAGCACTCACCTGGGAAGACACAAACATTTCTTTTGGCTCAGTCCTCCAGACTCACCCACACATCCTGACACTTGAAACAGTTATGAGCCAGCAATGCACGCCTGCAACCCAGAAAGCCAACTGTATCCTGGGTTGCATCTAAAACAGTGTGACGAGAAGGTCAAGGGAGGTGATGCTCCTCCTCTACTCCACTGTCATGAGACCCCACCTGGAGTACTGCACCCAGCTCTGGGGTCCCCAGTACAAGAAGGACATGGAGCTGTTGGGGACTCCAACAGCGACTCCAGAGAAGGGCCAAGAAGATGGTCAGAGGGCTGGAGCACCTCTCCTCTGAAGACAGGCTGAGAGGATTGGGGTTGTTCAGCCTGGAGAAGAGAAGGCTCGGTGGTGACCTTATAGCAGCCTTCCAGTACCTGAAGGGGCCTACAGGAAAGATGGTGAGGGACTGATTACAAGGGCAGGGAGTAATAGGACAAGGGGTGATGGGTTTAAACTAAAAGAGGGCAGATTCAGATTAGATATAAGGAAAAAATCCTTCACTACGAGGGTAGAGAGACACTGGCACAGGTTGCCCAGAGAAGCTGTGGATGCTCCCTCCCTGGAAGTGTTCAAGGCCAGGTTGGATGGGGCTTTGGGCAACCTGGTCTAGTGGAGAGTGTCCCTATCCATGGCAGAGGGGTTGGAACTAGATGGTCTTTGAGGTCCCTTCCAACCCAAACCATTCCACGAGTCTATGATTCTATGAAAAAAAATGAACCAAAAAGGATGGTTTTCTTAAGATCATTAAAGCCTTCTTGTAAGAGAAGTCAATATAAAACCCTAGATTTACAATCATGCAAACAATGATACTATTATTTTTTAACTAATGTATAATGAGCCTATTTGCAGAGAACTGATGTGATGTACAGCATTGTGTCCTGCTCTTTCAACTTAAGCTACTTCTAATAAATTGAATATGCATTACAGTCTAACTCAACATCGATTTAATCCAGGTCCCCAAATCCTAGAAGGGTGATCTAATCACCAGCTTACAGCACGCTGGAAGGCAAGTGGGAAGAGGAGTGGTGGGCCAGGACATGAGGTGGGCAGGGAAAGAAGGGGGGTCCCAGCACACCCCGGCTGTCACTGTTTGCCAAATCCCCTTCCAACTGCTCCCACTCTCCCATTTTCTCATCAGATCAGATGAGGAATGAGGCAGCTCAATGAAGGGACTTAATGCTCCCCACTTCCATTGGTATCACTTAGACACATGCCTCTATACAAAAGACCTACCACGTTATGATAATTGTATCATTGTACCACTTTCGTAACAGCATTCAACACTGAAACGCTATCACCGGTGGCTAAGAGGGAAGCTCAGCGCATACTGCAATGCTGCAAGCTCCAAAGCATGGAAGAATGCCTTAAAAATGAGGTTTTGGAATGTTTCTCTGTGCATTTAGTGCTAACTACCACCCTGAAGCTGCTTTTGCATGCAGAGCAAAAAACATGATCCATTTAGCAAAAATGTGCCTACCCAAAATATGCACTGAAGCCTTAAGGATTTAAAGCACTTCGGTACAAAAGATTTTATGAGTAAACGAGCAAATTGCAAATCATACTCTAAACATATTTCAGTCTCATATCATCTAGTATAATGCATAATGATACTTAAAAGTAGCATAAAAGTGTACCTAATTATTGATATATAAACCAGAATTGAATCATAAGCCTAAGTTAAATCATCCCATGACATGCACTGTCCTCCTCCTATTTACCACCTAACAATTACTCACGTGTCAGTCAGCCCCGGAGGATGCCCTCCCTACCTGTCTTATGATTGTGACCATTGTAAAAGCACAATGCAAAGAGAAAAGATCTTGCTGATAACGTAAGATCAAGGCAGTTCTCTGCCTTTGCAATCATTCTTAAAGAAAGCCCGATTGATCAGAAAAAAAATAGTGTTGTTCTGCTGTTCGTAACTAAAACTGTAACTCTTTATTCCTCAAACACCCATATCTAATGTAGTAAGTTCCGACAACTGAAAACAAAAATAGTAGGGTGAAAACCATGGAGAAAAGTATAAAAGTGCACACATGCTCTATGTGGAAAGCAATTCTGCTTTCATAACACTTATTAATTGTAACTACAAATGTAAATAGATCATTATCTTAACTAATATACTCTAATATAATAAGAATGTCTGTTACCAGTTTTATAGAAGTTTGCTATTTATAATTTAAATGCTTGCATCACTCTGTGCTGTTCAGTTCATTAATACACAGAAAATGTGCAGATGCTGCTTCTTGAATGCACACCATCCCACTAAGTATTTTAGTATCTTCATGTAGGTTGGAAGGAATGTCTCTAATTTTTCATTATCAACTACAAGAATGTTATTACAAATGTAGGGGTTCAGACATTGTGTACTATGAGATGTTTATTCCTTTTAGAGCCTCATGGTGGTATGTTGCTTCATATATTAAACTCAGAGGCTTCAATGAAAAGTATTCTACTCGAATGTCATTTGCTTCTGAACAAATGAATTGTTCTTTACATTTTGGTCAAAAGTTAAGAAGATACATGTGTTTGCTAGTAACATCGAATATGTGTTCAATAGTGTATGTGGAATAAGCTGCTCAATTTCCTCGCTTTCAGCATGCAGTGAAAGATACAATACTCCTCTTAAAGCACAGGTAACCTAGTAAAGCTAAATAAACGATGGGAATACCAAAGAAGCTGATATCTAAGGAGGTAGCATTGGCTGAATTTTACAAGATCTGTACATTGAACTGCTGTTTAACAGCCAGAAGTAGCACCTACTCCTACACACGCCTTCCTGTAACAGGACTTTATCAAAAAATTGCAATGGTATTATGCTATGTAATTAGAGCATGGCTTACTCAGAGTCAACCAAAACTATTGTGTGTGTATACATATATATATATTTATCCTCAGCATATTTCGTATGAAACACGCACTGGTTAAACCCAGAAAGTGACCGATGCTTCCCAAGGGAAACCCACAGCCTTGAGAGTAGGTGTGGGTAGGTGGAAGCAGTCCTGTCCTGTGCAGCAGGTGAGCGGAAGGCTGCTCTAACCGCCTGGTGACAGCATGAAATCCTGTCCCTCGTGACATTTAGAAGACCGATTCCCGTGTAACGCTTTGCAATAACGAGAGCAAACAGCCGTTCTCAACACGCGGCCCTGCAGTCCCAGGAGGAGACAGGACCGAAGGCACACGCCTCTGCTCAGGCTGCCCGGGAGCTGCCTCCTGCTCGGGGTGCGCGTTGCTTTCCAGGCTGTCTCTTGGAAAGCTCTCCTGCTGGGCTGGAAGCAAACCGAGAGAACTGTGAGTTCTGGGTTCTGCTTTGGGAGCCAAGTCATCTGCATCTTCCACTTCCTAGCTGTAGCACTGGGTTCAGTAATTTCAATATTGCAATTATCCTCGGGGTACATTTGATTCCTTCAATTTGTAAAACACAATGCAACTCGAATTCAATTCAACTAAATTACACATAAATACCACTCCAAAATTGAGCCGTAAAATGTTTGCAATGTTTGCCTTCTGTTCAGTTCCATGGGCCAGTGATTTGACTTTAAATATTACAGAATACACGGCCTTCTCAAGAAAAGCAAAACAATACAAATTTTTTCCTGGACTTTTTTGCATTTTCATCAATGTTTTTATTTTCTATTTAACTATCCTCCTATTGTGGAAAACTTCGTCACCACACTCATTGGTATGATGTCCAGAATAAGCAAATAACTAGAAAGGGTCACTGTCAGTATACTGCCTGAAACAACATTACTTACTAATGCTACAAATTACACCTAAAACCATTACAACAGACAGAAATTGCGGAGGGATGGGGAAATCTGTATTGTTTGATTTGCTCACCTGACTGCAGTGTGTATATATTTAGTCAGGTTTCCTTATAACTTGTGACTTTTCTGAGGAAAATTTTGAAAAAGCTTGGGAAGTTACTTGAAAAGGTAGCAGGTTGAAGAAGTCTGATACCTGAAACCACCTTGATTAAAAAAAAGAAAGATAATTGATTTCAAATTGACTACCCATCTTACAGAAACTGTGAAATAAGAACATTGCCTCGGTTAACTGAGCAATGAGCAAAATGCAAGTAGACAACATAAAGAATACTACAAGCAGATGCTTTCCACTCTGTCAATTTTGAGATAGTAGGGTGCTGCTAGTGACCCAAGAGTGAAGTCTTTGAGTAAAACTTATTCTTTATATCCAGTATTGAGACTTGAAACACTTTAGAAAACAGTACTCCAACATCACAGTCATCTTCCGACTATAAATACATGTATAACACGTTCTAAAACTATGAAAAAATACTCTTAAGAGAGCCAGCAGATGTTGTTGGAAGCATTACCCTTATGGACAATAAAATCCCTATACTTAACATAGTTTGAAAACCTCCTTTGCTGCCCTGTGGAGGAGGACAGGAAGCCTCAAGTCTTCACTGAAGCCAGCCTGCGACAAGGGCGTTTTGCCAACAGAACTTAGAGGGCATGTTCTCAATTTGGGTCTTTTTTTGTTTCATTTTACTTACATCTGCAGATGGAGTTTAAAAAAAAATAAAATAAAATCACTGTCCTCAGTTTTCCCACAAGTTGAAGTTTTCTCAACCTGTCCCCCGTACTTTATCAAACACCAGTTTAATCTTGCGCTGATCAGCAAAATACTAACCTAGTTTATTTCCAGCATTAATGCATCAATTTGGTTTTGCTTCAATCGGGTGTCTTCCCCTGGTCTATTAGAAACATTTTGTTTTCCTCCATGCTTCATTCTCTCTTCCCTTGCTCTTTGCTTTTACCTTAAAATACCGTTCCACTGAGCTTTCTACAGACAACTCAGTCTCCTCCAAACTGCAATCAACTCCCCCTTATTTTTAGCCGCTGGACTTACTTAAGCTATGAAAATACTTAGCAAAAATGAAAAGCGCGGTTGGTCCAATGCCGAGTTTGATTTAGCAGGAGAGAAAAGGAAAATGTATCAACCTATATGGGCAACTGTTTGTTTTATTAGATGTCATCATTCACGTAAATTCACAATCGGATGACTAGGTATCGGCCAGAAGCAGAGGAAAGGTTTTTCTTCCGCTGTTCAAACGGGTCTGCCCCAGGGGTCGGGGATACGCTGTTTTTTATAGGTGGCAGCGACACGCTCTACCCGCACTTCAATCCAAAAAGCTCTGGGACTGCGTCAACGCTATGTGGAAGCCGTCACATGGCTGTTGGCCTGCCGCCGGCTCGCATTCTGCTGGTTCAGAGTTTGTTCCCTTCTGTTTACAAAAGGCTGCGTGGACATACCGCAGGGGAAAGTAGGGTAGAGGCAGCGGGCGATCCGGGCAGAGGCGGACGGTCCCCCCGCGGTGGCCCTCGCCGGTCCCCGCGCCGCGCCACCCACCGAAGAACCGACGTGAATGACCACAGAATCACCCACTCCACACCAACCGCCGCCACCAGGCAGGGCCCCGACCCCAGCCCACGCCTTCACAGGGCGCCTGGCCCCACGCTGCTCTAACGGGCTACTCGCGAAGCCACCGCCCGGCGCGGCGGCGGCGGGCACGGGGAGGGGAGGGCGGGGGGGAG